>OZ014524.1:74689427-74930281 GCA_963966055.1 Lathyrus aphaca | reverse complement strand
ACTTAACGTTAAAATATTTCGGAGAGACATATTTAGACATATTTCAGAGATGCATCTCCGAAACATTTTGGATCCTCATTTCTGATATTTCTAAAAACCTCTTCAAACTCTCTCCAAACCTCTTCAGAACTCTTCAAACCTTATCAGACTTATATTTCTTACACACCCTTACCCACTCTAAAAAAACTGGAAAAAAATCCTCGACCATCTGTTTTGGAAGGATGCTCCATCTTAACCATTGTATTGATCCTCATTGGTTCGCCATTACGGTAACTCTTATTTTTTCTTCATCTTTCTTTAAGTACCATTTCAATTTTAGTTTCATGCATGGTAAATCGCGCATCTTTTGGTTCTTTAGCATATTAGGTTTATTTTGTAGAATCTTATTTCTAGATTGTTGGTAGTTGTTATACAATACATGTCATCGTTGCTTCATCTTATGAGTTAGGGTTTGAATTTTTGGTTGCATGTACTATTGATAGAATTGATTTGGTTTCATCATTTTATGCCATTTTGTTATGTGTGTCAACTAATAAGAAACACACTCACATCCAAACTCTTAAAATGATGTTGAACGAGTTAGATAGTAGGATGATTTCAAAGACCCCTCAGATGGATGGCAAAGGCGTGTCGAAGGTGAAAATCGAACCTGGTACGGAGTCTAAAATAGCGAATGGAAAGGGTAAAGGTGTGGCCATTGGTGAAGATTCAGGAGGAAAGAATACCAAATACAATGGAAAAGCACATGGCTCTGGCCGTGCCGATGGTGCTGTACACTCTATAAATCAAAATTTGGATGCTCGATCAAGGTTTGCCCAAAGGTTTTGTGTTGTCATTGTTACAATTCTGGAAATTCTTTCTTTAACAGATTGGATACATATCGATATTTGTATTTTCAGATTGTTGGTAGTTGTTCTATAAAAACATGTTATGTTAGCTTTATCTTATGAGTTAGGGTAATCTTTTTGGTTGCATGTACTATGAATTGCTTCGATTTGGTTTCATCACTTTATGCCATTTTGTTTTGCAGTTCCACAAATGGTTCTCATGGTCTATTACCCAATGTGAAATGCACTCGCAACCAAACTCTCAAAATGATGTTGAACTAGTTAGACAATAGGAACATTTCAAAGACCCCTCTGATGGATGCCCAAAGCGGCTAGAACGTCAAAATCGAACATGGGTATGGAGTCTGAAACAGCGAAGGAAAATTTGCATAGCGATGGAGGTTTTCCCAAAGGTATTTGTGTTGTCATTATGATAATTCTGGATATTTTTACTTTAACAGGTTGGATAACTAATGAGTAGGAGCAAAACTATATCGTTTTTTTTCCTTGACTTTGTGTAGGAAAATTGTATCTGGATGATTGTCGGATAAAGATAAGGGAAAGGCACAACCAGTGGCCATTAGTGAAGACTCAAGACGAATGGGCCACAAACAAAAGGGGGAAGAAGATGCCCATGGAAGTGCGGGTGGTGCTGAACGCCCTTTTACCGAAAAGGATTTCTTGTGTCGATCATCCGACAACCAAAGGTATCTGTGTTTTTATACTTCGAATGATGTTTAAGTTAGTGTCCTTCTTTAATAGGTTGGATATATGTGGAGTAGGACTATCTGATTTAAAGTATTTCTTTCTAAACTTTGTAGCATAAAGAGAGCCATACACGAGCCACCAAATCCGCGCAACTGGAGTAAGGTTGTGACTAATCCGAAAAAATTGAGTAACAATGTGTTGGTAAGTAATTCCGTCGGCGACAACAATGTATGAATACATTTCCTTATTATGGTTGTAGTATAATTTAAAATGTTGTATAATGTTTTCGGAAAATTCCCAGAGGCATAATAAGGGAATGCATATGTGGAAAGAGGGAAAGATTTTTCCTTTACGATGCCGACAACCGTAATCCATATTACCATGAGATGACAAAAGGGAAGGCAGTGTCGAGACATATCTCTAAGGTGACTGGTACAATTTTTGCAAGGACAAAAATCTAAACAAGAGAGACACATTACATTTCTTAATTCGCTATCCGCCGGTAGACACAATTTTGGTTTCGGTGGAGGAAAGAATACCAAAATGAGGATGGTGTTGTGGTATCCATTCGGGTGCGATTTGTTACAGATTCAACAATAGGGGGTACTTAGACATTATGCAAGTATGTTTTTTAGTTGTGAAGAACACTTTAATGTAGTACTAATCAAGTGTTAATGTAGTGTGGTTTATTTATCAACCTTTAGTTTTTTTTATTATATGTATGTTTTGTGTATGTTAAAACATTAAATTTGATGGTAAACTTATGTTAAAGTTGACGTTACAGTTCATGTTTGGTGTTTGTCATAATCTGTCTGATCATTTTCTTTTTTCTTTAGTGCAGATTTATTTTCTACTAAACTGTTATAATTTGTTTCCTAAAATCTTTCATTGATTCAAAACAGAGATTTCACTGTTAGCTTTCCTTCAGATGGTGTGGGGTGACTGATGAAGATTTATATAGTAATATTTGTGCATAATTTAGGGTCTTACTAATACTTTTAGATTATTAAGTCTAAACTTCACAATTACATTTTTATTTTATTTTTAAACAATACTATATTGAATATCATGAATTTATCCATTAGTCATAAGCATCATTGTTAATCGCACAACTCACATTTGTTAAATAATTTATTAAAGATTGTTTTAGATAATGGCTTGAGAGCCTACACTTTTGTTTCCTGCGTATAGCTCTTATACGGGAACAACTTTACTATTGTTTCAAATTTTTAATATACCGAAAACAATTATTATTGTTATAAACGGGGACAACTTTACTACTAATAATTGCAATATTCACAAACTCATACAATTATCTTGCAGTCTATTAATTTTTTCATTTTTTCAAATAATACTTTTAAATTTAAAATTTATTTTGAATTCTCATGACAAACCGGTGACATATTTGCGGTCCACACCATAACCCGTGCGGGAGCATGAAGTTACTGTTAAAAAAATTGAGTATTCAAAGGTATATGAACTCATTCATACAAACATTCAAAATTAACGTGAACACAAAGTTACTGATCAAAATTTTTAATATTAACGGAAATTTGAAGTTACTGATAGAAAATTTGAATATTAATGGGAACACGAAATTACTGATCAAACTATTGAATATTAACGTGAACATGAAGTTACTGATCAAAAGTTTGAATATTAACGGGAACATGAAGTTACTGAGGAAACTGTTGAATATCTACGAGAATATTACGTTATTGATTGAATATTCAAAATTAACGGGAACATGAAGTTACTGATTCAAATATTGAATAATAACGCGAACATGAAGTTACTAATCAAAATATTGAGTTTAAAAGGGAAAATGATCTCAAATGTCAAATGTCCAGAAGAAATGTCAACCAGTGGATTTTTAGGGTTTTAACCATGTTCATCAACTTTATGAAGACATATTTGATCAAGGAATAGCTTGGATGATCTCAAATGTCAAAAATCAAGAGTGTGCAAAAGTTGCAAAATTTGGAATTTCTCAAGTTAGAAGTTTCTATTTTTGGAAGTATTTGCCCTAATATGCAACCTATCATTTCATGATAATAAAAAAAGCTCCAAATGAATTTTTTTCCAAACATGAAAGTTGTAGATATTGATTTTCCCATTCCAAAAAGTCCTAGAACACCTTCATAGCATTTTTAGAACTCAAGATATGAATTTTGGAAGTTTTGATGCATTTTAGGGTTTTTTTTGGCACACTTGTCAATTTTGCATTGGTCCATTATTCTTTTATTTTGTGTCAAACATCTTCCCATATTTTTACTACACTTGTTTGATGTACATGGAGGGACTTTTCACGTGACCTAGTTGGGTGAGTGATTCATTTGTTTTTGTTACCATTTTATTGCAAAATTAAAAGAAATGATACAAAAGTTGATGGAAAGGAGGTACAAGAGTGAGGTATACATGTGGTTATTAGGATGGTACAAACATAATGCCACGCACACCTTGTGATCACACTTTTAACATTCTCATTCACATGCATAGAGCACCAAGAGTGAGGAAAACAATATCCCACATGAACCATTCATGTGATACAACCAACTATAGCCATCTGATCTCCATCTTACTTTAATCATCAAACATCAAGAGTGACACCTATGCATCTCATCATAACCAACTTACACCATATCCACTTGATCATTGTTAAAAGTCATAATGAAATTGTGAAGGTAGAATGCACGAGGAATCTGTTTTGGTGGTGCAACAAACTTGATCAAAACACCACAACAATTCAGCCTCACACCCTTTGTTTATAAGAAGCCAAGTCAAGATTTATGAAGGAGAATCACACACATTTCATCACTCTCAACTCAATCTCTCTATCTCTCTCTCATTCTTTTGCTCTCAAGTTCTTCATCTAAAAGCAAAACTCATATCTGTGTTTTTCCATTTCATCACACCATTTTCGATTCTGAAGCATTTCAACATCATCCTCTATTCACATCCTCATCATCCTCAACTTCTTATGGAGTGTGGTGAAGTTTTGTTGATCATTTGAAGATCAACAACACTTTCTTATCTTCCATCTTTTGCTCATTTTCAAAGATGCAAACCTTTATTTGGCTTAGTGAAGATCAAAGGAGGCACAAAGAAGCTCTTATACTCTCTGGTTTTCTGAAGATCTCAAGAAAATCTCTCACCAGGTTTGATTCCTTCACTTTGGTTTGCTTCAGTTTGGACCTATTTCCACTTGTTTCATGTTGTGGATGCTTGATATGTAATGCTTAAAGTGAATGGAAGCTTTGTAGTGATTTAATTTTGATTTTGCAATTTTGTGATTTGACTTTCATGGCTTCGATTCTCTGTGAATTTTGAGTGTTTGTGAAATATATTTGCATATTTGAGATCCTTGTGACTTCAGCTTTCTTTTGATATGAGATTTGGCCATTTCTGGAAATTTTCGTGAAGCTCTCACCTGAGGATGGCCAGAGAAGACAACCGGAGCTTCTCCGGCCGGTGACTACTGTTTTATTGCAAGTTTGAACGTGGTTTGTTGATGCGTAATGATCTGAAGGTTGTGGTGGTGCCACCTCAATTAATGAGGCATGTGCTTGGCGCGTGTGTTTTATATTTTTCAGTTAATGTTGATGTGCGCGCATACATGATTGTTTGGATAAGCTTCAATCTGGATCATTGATTGTGTGGATTTGTTTGATTGACTATTGATCTCATGCGTTGAATTGGTTTAATTTTGATAATTAATATGAGTCATTGGATCTGGCTATTTTGTATTGTTGACTTAATCATGACCACTAGATGTTTGGACTTTGATTTCATTGACTTGCGCGCATGACCCTAGGGTATGTTGATTGTGTGACTTTTAATCTAAACCATTGATCACACTAAAATTCACCGTATTTCTGACTCCGATTTCGCATGCATTCTTAGCTTTTATTGTTATTTTGTTATGTTATTACTTTGTTTTTCTTTGTTTTCAGGTTTTTTATGTAATCGGGGTTTGAATCGAGAAAAGGAGCGAAAAAGGAGTGGAAACGGACGAAAACCTAGAAATTCAGCGTTTTACACTTACGGCACCCACCGTGGCGGGCACCATGGGGTCAGCCATGATGTGGCCATGTCTCAAGACCACTCCACAACTGCCAAGACCCACGATCCCCACTCTTCCATTCCCTATCAGTACCATGGCGAGCGCCATAGGCCTGTGGCGGGCGCCACAAGGCAAAAAGCAGTTCCCTCCACTTTTTAGTGGAGGGGGCATCCTGGTCTTTTCCTGCATTTAGTTTTCCTATAAATAGGACTTTAGATTTTCGTTTTTCTTCATCCAAACTTATATTTCTCTAGGAATATATCAGTTTTAAAGCAGTTACCATTCCACATCGGGGTGTTTCTGCAATCGAGTGATCGAGTCTGTAATCTGCCTGTGTGATCGAGTTTTGGAGCACTCTGGGAGGAAGTTAATCCTGCCGCCATTTTAATTCCAGTTCTTATTTTACTTTTCTGCATTGCTTTACTTTTATTTATTTCTCGCACTGCTTTACTTTCTTTATTATCCGCACTCGCACTTTATTTTATTTATTTCCCGCACTCGGTTTACTTTCGTTTATTATCTGCACTCGCACTAAATTCATTTACTTTCCGCACTCGCACTAAATTCCTTTACTTTCCGCACTCGCACTAAATTACTTTTATGAAAAATTATAAAAAGAACTTTTACTTTATCATGTCTAACTAAATCTATAAAGGTTAGAATGTAAGGATCGTAATTAAACCAATAATCCGCATAATTGTTCGTGGAAACACTTGAGGGCTATTTTATCTTTCAATTTAAGTAATTGTTTTTAACTATTTCAAAAACAGCCAAAAGCACTTTGTCTGGTTCATTAGGAATTTTTAGATTAAAAAGAAAAGAGATTTTAAAACGATTTTCGGACGCGTTAGGAAGTTTAGAGTCTGGTTCGTGAGAACCTCTTTTTGCTAAGAAATCCAGGTTAAAATACTTTTCAACTTAGTTAAGATACTATATTTCTTAAAAATAGGTTTACTACTCTAACGCAGTACGCACCTTTTTATCCGTGAAAATAGGAGGGGTTGATTAGAGAGTACAACTCGGTTCTGAATACGCGAAAGCGACAGTTCCTGTTAAATTAGTTCTTTTCAAAGAAGAAAACATTGCCCATAAGTAGTTCCATTAACAAGTACTGAATCATCAATTAATTACGTGAATTACATTCGAGCCTGTCTTTGTTTATTGTTTAAAATTATTATATTATTTACCATTTCACCCTTCTTAAAACCCTTATATTTAGTTGCCTTAGATACACACCATAACAACAGGTACGATAGATTGACACTTGGTCTCCGTGGATTCGACAATCTTTTATATTACTCTGACGTGTTCGTACACTTGCGAAAAACAAGCATCAAGTCTTTGGCGCCGTTGCCGGGGACCAATTTCGTCAAATTTCATTACCCTGTAGTTATACCGTTTAGACTAAGGTTGTTACCCACCGGTCAATGCGAAAGACTCGCAGTGCCAGAAGTTTAGTAGACCCTCTAGCTGTACCTGAACGTTATGCTCGCGCACGTTTGTTTTTCCATAGGAATAGGAAAGCTATGGCCGGAGATCAAAACCGAAGACCTCTTAAGGACTTCGCCCAACCATTAAACGAGGAACCTAGTTCTAGTATAGTAAACCCCGCTATCCCAGCCAATAATTTCGAACTTAAACCATCCCTGCTGCAATTAGTGCAACAGAGACAATTCGCAGGTCTCGCTACTAATAACCCGAACCAACATTTAAAAAACTTTCTTCAGTTAGCAGACACCTTTAAAACCAATGGAGCTTCTCCTGAGGCGATATGCTTAAGATTATTTCCCTTTTCCCTCAGAGATAAAGCTCTATCATGGTTAGATTCCCTTCCACCCAATTCAATAACAACTTGGGATGACCTTAGAAAAGTTTTCCTTGCTAGATATTTTCCCCCAAGTAAGACCGCTCTTCTTCGAAACCTAATAACCAGATTTACCCAACACCAAGGAGAGTCGTTGTTCGAAGCCTGGGAGAGATATAAAGAACTATTAAGAGCATGCCCACATCATGGCTTAGAGAATTGGCTAATCATTCAAACCTTCTATAATGGAATTCATTATAATACTAAGATGACCATCGACGCTGCCGCTGGTGGCGCACTGATGAACAAACCTTACCCTGAAGCTAGTGCCCTTATCGAAGATATGGCCCAAAACCATCAATCATGGGGAGTAGAACGAGCGACAGTGGAAAAGAAGGAAGCCCAAGGAGGAATACATGAGCTAAGCTCTATAGACATGATGCAGGCTAAAATGGACGCATTGGCCCTTAAAGTCGAACATATGTACACAACCCCGAATACTGTAGCCGCAGTTTCGCCGAATTGTGAGATATGTGGAACGCAAGGACACCAATCCGCCGAATGCAATCTGTTGAATGAGACCAACACTGAGCAAGTGAACTACACCCAAGGGAACCCATTTTCGAATACATATAACCCTGGATGGAGGAATCACCCAAACTTCTCCTACAAATATAATAACCCTATTCAAAATACCGCACCTCCGAGACAACAAGGTTACCAAGCCCCAAGAACAAATCAACCTATGCAACCTGTACCACCAAAACCGAGCCTTGAGAAAATTATGGAAAATTTTATCACCGCTCAAACACAACAAAACAAAGAGTTCATGAACCAAAACGTCCATGTTAACGAACTAATTACCCAGTTAGGAATCAAGGTTGATCAAATCATTACTCATAATAAGATGCTTGAAACCCAGATCTCTCAGGTAGCTTTAAACCAAGCCCCTCAGACTACACCTGGAGGACAGTTCCCTGGACAACCTCAACAAAACCCGAAAGGGCAAGCAAATGCCATTACTCTAAGAAGTGGAACCGCTTATAAGGAGCCTTTAAACCCTAGATTGAGTGAGCCCGAAACTTCTGAGAGGAATGAGGAGAAGGAACCAGAGGAGTCTGAAACCCCGGAAAGTCAAGAAAAAGGAGAAGAACCTAAAAATAAAACCTATGTACCACCACCGCCATACAAACCACCAATATCTTACCCTCAAAGACTAAAGAAAACCCAAATCGATAATCAGTATCAAAAATTCATTAAGGTTATAGAAAATCTTCACGTAGAAATCCCCTTTACAGAAGCCATCACCCAAATACCTTCTTACGCTAAGTTTCTCAAAGACATACTTACGAATAAACGTAGACTTGAAGATCCGAAACCCGTGGAATGTAATTCGATTTCCGAAAATAGGTTAGCAAAGAAAGATAAAGATCCCGAAAATTTTTCCATTCCTTGTATTTTGGGGAATCATGTCATCGAAAAAGCTTTTCTAGACTTAGGAGCTAGTGTGAGCTTAATGCCTTTAGCAGTTTCTGAGAGATTAAACTTAGGAGAATTACAACCTACTAAGATGTCACTTCAATTAGCCGATAGATCCGTTAAATAACCTATAGGCATACTTGAAGACGTCCCTGTTAGGATAGGTCAGCTGTTTATACCTACTGATTTTGTTGTCATGGACATTAAAGAAGATGACGACATACCAATCCTCCTAGGTAGACCGTTCTTATCGACTGCTGGAGCCGTAATAGATGTTAAAAAAGGGAAACTAACCTTTGAGGTGGGTGACGAGAAGATAGAATTTATACTTTCAAAATTTCTTATGGCACCTGTGATAGGAGAGGCTTGTTATGCCTTAGATATCATCGAAGAATGCATTAGGGAATTAGAACAAGAAGAAGAAACTGAATCTATAAAATTGCCATCAACCCTTATTTTGGAAGATGACAATTATAAAAGACCCTACATTGATGATAACCTTCACGAACGTTTATCTCTTAACCCAGATCCTATGCCTTGCCCTATGAAACCAACCGTAAAACTTAAAGAACTGCCTAAAAACCTGAGATATGAATTTCTCGATGAAGAAATGAACCGTCCAGTTATAGTTAGTGCTACCTTAAACCAAGAAGAAACCAACCAATTGTTAGAAGTTTTACGAAGGTACCCCTCTGCCTTAGGATATAAGATCTCTGATCTAAAAGGAATAAGCCCATCCATATGCATGCATCGAATTTTGCTTGAAGAAGATTCAAAACCCTCCAGAGAACACCAACGAAGAATAAATCCTATAATGAGTACTGTAGTTAAGACTGATGTTTTTAAGTTACTAGAGGCAGGTATAATATATCAGATCTCGGACAGTAAATGGGTGAGTCCTGTGCATGTAGTACCTAAAATGGGAGGCATCACAGTCGTGCAAAACGAGAAGGGCGAACCTGTAGCAAAAATAACCGATGGAGGTTGGCGTATGTGCATAGATTATAGAAAATTAAATAAAGCAACTAGGAAGGACCATTTCCCATTACCATTCATAGACCAAATGTTGGAGCGCCTATCCAGACACTCTTACTTTTGTTACCTAGATGGATATTCAGGATTCTTCCAAATACCTATTCACCCCGAAGATCAAGAAAAAACTACCTTTACATGCCCTGTTGGAACTTTTGCCTATAGAAGAATGCCTTTTGGACTCTGTAATGCTCCTGCCACTTTCCAACGCTGCATGATGTCTATCTTTGCAGACTATTTAGATGGGATCATGGAAGTATTTATGGACGATTTCTCAGTTTGTGGATCAGATTTCAAAAATTGTCTTATCAACCTTGAGAAAATCCTGGAAAGATGTGTGGAGGTAAACCTTGTGCTAAATTGGGAAAAGTGTCATTTCATGGTCACCGAAGGGATTGTTTTAGGACATATAGTTTCCGAAAAAGGTATAGAGGTAGATAAATCTAAAATAGAAGTCATAGAGAATCTAAAACCGCCGAAGACTATCAGGGAGATAAGAAGTTTCCATGGACATGCCGGATTTTACCGACGTTTTATCAAGGATTTCTCCAAAATAACAAAGCCCTTAACTGGTCTTTTAATGAAAGATGTTGAATTCATCTTCGATGAAAAATGTACTGAAGCATTTATTCTTCTGAAGTAAGCTCTGATTTCAGCACCTATAATGAAACCCCCTGATTGGTCAGAACCGTTTGAGATAATGTGTGACGCCAGTGATTATGCTGTTGGAGCCGTTCTAGGTCAGAGAAAAGATAAGAAGTTACACGTAATTTATTATGCCAGTAGAACCCTAAACGCTGCACAGCTCAACTACTCAACAACCGAAAAAGAGATCCTAGCTGTAGTTTTTGCCATAGACAAATTTAGATCTTATCTAGTAGGAGCCAAGATTATAGTTTACACCGACCATGCTGCCATTCGTTACTTACTAAGTAAAAAGGATGCCAAACCTAGGTTACTTAGATGGATTCTATTACTGCAAGAGTTTGATTTAGATATCCGTGATAAGAAAGGCACTGATAATGTGGTGGCTGATCACCTATCTAGGCTAGAATACCTGAAACCTGACTCAGTACCCATAAATGACGATTTTTCCTATGATAGACTGATAGCCCAACTAGAAACTATTGAAGATGATAACCCAGACCTACATGAGCATTCTCATAAATCCTTAGCTATAAGTAATGTACCTTGGTATGCAGACTTTGTTAATTACCTAGCCGCTGACATCATACCCCCTGATCTAAACTACCACCGGAAGAAGAAGTTCTACAGTGATGTGAGAAACTTCTATTGGGACGAACCGTTTCTTTTCAAGAGAGGTAAAGATGGCATTTTCCGCCGCTGTGTTCCAGAAGAAGAGGTAAATAATATAATTGAGCATTGTCACTCTGCACCCTATGGTGGACATGCAAGCACATCTAAGACCTACGCCAAGATTCTTCAAGCTGGCCTATTTTGGCCTACTATGTGGCGTGATGTCCATGCTTTCATTATCAAGTGTGACAGATGCCAACGCACAGGAAATATTTCAAGACGTAATGAAATGCCTCTGAGAAATATCCAAGAAGTAGAACTCTTCGACGTATGGGGTATAGACTTTATGGGACCGTTCCCACCATCTTTTGGAAATCAGTACATTTTAGTAGCTGTTGACTACGTGTCTAAATGGATTGAAGCTATCGCCGCACCCACAAACGACACCAGAGTAGTCATCAAATTATTCAAAAACTATATATTTCCCAGGTTTGGAACACCCCGTTTAGTCATAAGTGATGGAGGATCACACTTCATATCGAGAATATTTGATAAACTTTTAAGCAAGTATGGAGTTAAGCATAGAGTAGCAACACCATACCACCCACAGACCAATGGACAAGTGGAAGTATCTAATAGGGAGATCAAACAAATTCTTGAGAAGACTGTCTCTATATCTAGAAAAGATTGGTCGCAGAAACTTCAAGAAGCATTATGGGCCTATAGAACCGCTTTCAAATCCCCTATAGGAACAACCCCTTATCAACTGGTCTATGGAAAATCATGTCACTTACCTTTTGAGTTGGAGCATAAGGCCTATTGGGCCATCAAAACTTTGAATTTGGATTACTTGACTGCTGGTGAGAAACGTATCCTTGATATCCATAAATTAGAAGAGCTCAGACAATCCGCCTACGAAAATGCCATCATATACAAAGAAAGAACAAAAGCTTGGCATGATAAAAGAATCATAAGAAGAGACTTTAAAATAGGCGATCCTGTTCTCTTGTTCGATTCTAGGTTACGACTTTTTCCAGGAAAGCTTCGTTCGAGATGGACTGGCCCTTTCGAAGTATCTAAGATCCTAAGATCCGGTGCTATTGAAATCAAGAACCAAACATGTAAACCGTTCATCGTCAATGGACAGGGTTGAAGCCCTACGAAGGAGGTGACATCCCAACAACATACACCTATCATACTTTGAGTGATCCACCATATCCTCCCAATGATGTATAAAAATCGGTCGTCGAGCTAATGACGTTAAACAAGCGCTGCATGGGAGGCAACCCATGGTTTTCTTATTTATGTACTTTTTATTTATTTATTTTTACTTTATTTTAATTTGTTTATTTTTATGTCAGGACTAACGATTGAATGTTTTATGTGCTTTCAGGACTTGTTTGCTAACCCTGTACAGAATGCAGAACCCCGATGACATGCACGTGGCCTTTAGAGACGACGCACAGAGAGAGCGTTACTATGTCCACATGAGACGCCCTATGGCTCCTACCAGGTACCCTAACCATGACTGCATGGATGCCTTGGGGATAGAGCCAAGCGTCAGATTCTTATGCCATCAACTCCAGTGGGACCAGTTTGACGACATGAACAACACTTATAGGAACTTGACTCTTGAGTTCTTCAGCTCATTTCATCATGACCCTTGGGCTGGACCCGATGGATATGCTATTTTCAGGTTGTTCGGGATTGACTACTCCTTCTCTCACAAAGAGTTTGGCGATTTACTAGGTTTTCAGACTACGCCTAATGCTATTCCAGAGACACCGATGGGGTATTTTATGAGCAGAGAAGTGGAAAAGTTTTGGTCTAAAATATCAGGTGGAGGGAGCCAAGATCCTTCCACTCAGTTTTCTCAGGTAATCCACAACCCTGCGTTAAGGTACTTCCAGATGATTCTAGCGCATTCCTTCCTAGGTTTTCCTGATACAGAGACCCTGCTAAGTGAAGAGGAGATTTTCCTACTGTTTTGTGCGACTCAGTCTCGCCCTATTGCTTGTGGCAATTTTCTGTTGAAGGGCCTTGCTAGTGTTTCCAGATCATCTGTAGGCATCATACATGTCGATGGGATTGTTACACAGATAGCTACTGCATTGGGTTTGTCTCGCAAATTATTGCACCTCAGAACCTTCTGCTGCTACACCACCTTGGATGTTGACTTTTGTCTTGACAGAGGACTGATGAGGAGGGCCTCTTTTGAGCCCAACATGTTTAGAATACTGATCGACGGAGAAGTGATACATTACTTTACATTACCAGACCTGCTGATGACCAGTGTCCATGATCCTGCCAATTGGAGTTATGCTCTAGAGGGTTATGGAGAGACTGTCGAAGAGCCGAAATCACCTCCCGCCGCTGAGTACACTCCTACACCTCTTACTCCCCGAATCACTGTTATGTCTAACAATATGTCTCTGCAGCCGCCTGATCTACAAACTCATATTTATGAGCTCCGTAAGGAGACAGCCCTGCTCAAGCAGGAAGTAGCGGACTTGGAATTACAGATTCAGGTTTCTGATCTCACTCATGCCTCAGAGGCCGATGCTCTATATCAGGAGATTGAAGAGCTTCGGAGGGAGATAGCTGAGATTCGTGGATCAAACCAGGAGGAGAAGCCTACCACATGATTCGTTCTACACTGACGATATTACCCTAGTATTTAATTTCTTTTTTTTCATGCTTTATTTTATTTTTTGCATCTCCAGACATATCTTACATTATTGCATCTATTATATTTTCTCTTTTTCATGTACTTTGAATTTATCTTATATATACATATTATGCACTAATGTCGATTTTTCTCTTTTCTTTTTTAATTATTTTCATTTTTGTCTTCAAAAAAAAAATGCAAGCCTCATGCCTTGGAAAAGAGAAGAAAACATTATCCAGACCCCCCCCCCCCCCCCGAAGACCGAAGGTGCAAAGAGGGCCCAAAGGAAGATTTTAAAAAAAATCCAAGGCCCATCAGGATTTAGCCTTGTGGCGGGCGCCATGGCGTTCTCCCCTATTTCGGGGCTGAACTTCCATTTTCACCATTTTCATACCTTCCTTCTCCAAAAACCCATTTTTTCAACTTTCAAAAACCTCCTTGAACCCCATTAAAGCTCCCCCATTTCCAAAATACCCACCATCCATAAAACCTATCCAAAATCCATTTTCATTTTCATCCACCACAAACCATAAAAATCAAAACTTTATCATTTCTCTCATAAACCATTTTCTACCATTTTTTCACTTCCTAAGGAGCAATCAACAATGGAGTTCAATGGATTTCTTCTTCGTGATGGAAGACCGGGTGATAGGCAAAGGAAAATTATTCAGAGGCTTCAGAGTCGAGAAATTCTCTCGACTAGGTACGTCGATGATAACTGTCTGTATGCTTTGGGTATTTATCATAGTGTTTTTAATTTATTAGATTTTTTAGGCTTGCATAATATTTTCGTTAATCAGGAACCTACCTATGAGAGGCTGACAGTTGAGTTTTTAAGTTCATTGATATACACTGTCAGTCCTAACACTGCTAGCACAGTCGGTACTGTTAATTTTAGACTGTTTGGAATTGAATATGAATTCATTACCCACGAGCTAGCAGGCTTGTTAGGAATCCCTCATAGGGAAGGTGCAATTTGTGAGGCACCTTTGGATGCGGAATGGTCGGCCGAGGTATTTTCCTTCTGGCAAAGGCTTTCAAGTACTTCAATAAATTCTTTTGAAGGAATACTTGCGTCGACCATTCATAACCCGGCCATAAGAGTTTTCAGATATCTTTTGGCACGTACTATTTTTGGTCGGGAGAGTCCAAACAAGGTAAATGCTAGAGAACTCCTATTTATGCAAGGATGCCTCACTAGTACCCATGTCAATCCGGTCCCGTTTATGCTTGCACACATGGCTTTACTTACTAATAAAACAGGACCGATTGTTTTTGAAGGGCTTGTTATGTCTATTGCTCGGGCTCTTGGCCTGAACGATGAGATAGCTACACTTGAACCACTACTTCCTCGCACAATTAATTTAAAATTTCTGAAAGACATGAAATTGTGCCGAATGAGGAGAGAAGGTGGTTATGAGTTGATGGTTCATGGGGTAGCTATCCTATCTGTTGCTTTACCTTGCAGTAGACGTACTGATGTACGTAATGAAAGGAACTGGACCTATGATCTGAATGCTCCACCTATTTTGGGTCCACTTCCTTCTAATATTCCTGATGGGGAGGCACATGACACTGATGAAGAGTATGATCGGAGAGAGCAGTCTCCCATACCTCACATGTCCCCCCATTGTCCTTCATAGTCACACACCGCACCATCTTCCTCTAACCCTGTTGCAGGTGCTGCTCCTGGATTCTATGTCACTGAGGAGATGTGGCGTGATATGACAGCTAGAGAGGAAAGGCGAGACTGCCTTCTCTCTACTATTTCACAACAACTGACGGACAACGTGAACTTCATGCAACAATCGCGATTGGTTTCGTGAACTTCCTTGAACGATATCTCATTAGAGCAGAACCGTCAGAGAGAGTTCAACCGCCGGCACTACCAGCTTGTGGAGGCCACTCAGGGTTCCATCTTAGGTAACCTTCAAGAGGTCCGGGGTGCTCAGGTTGCCTTATCAGCACGACTCGACCGGAGGGACCAGCATCGTAGTAGATCCCGTCGTTCCAGACCATCACAGCAGGACGGCGAGGGCATCAGTGCTCCTCCTCAGTAGTCTTTTTCAGGTTACCCTTCTTATCTTATTTTCGAAACATTGGGGACAATGTTTGATTTAAGTGTGGGAGGGGATTTTATTGCTTTCTGTCATTTCCCTTTTTAGTTAATTATTTCCTTTCAGTTATTTCCCTTTTCAGTAAGTTATTTAGTTTAATTTTCTTAGATAATGCATGAGTCTGACAAGTCACCAGTATAATGTATATTTAGTATATCCTCATTTTTTCCCATTTCCTTAGCCTTACCAGAAAAATTTTAAAAAAGAAAACAATGTTGTTTCACATGTTTTTTGGGCTTTGAGACAGGTTTAGATTAGGATGTGGTGACTTAGGTCAACTTTTTGAAACATCAGCACCATTTTAGAACCATAGACCTCTTGAATATAGGAATCACTCCTAAACCCCACCACCATGGCCTTTATTATCATTCAAAAAAATTGTCCTAAGTAGTTTATTTTAGCAGTCAGCTCCGGCCTAAGCATTCTCTACGTAGGGGACCGATGAACATAAGTGAATGATCCAGTGCTAATAAAAAAAAGAGAAAGAAAAAGGGAAACTCTGGAATAGGTGACCCTCACAAAGTCATTTAAACCGAAAAAAAGAGAAGAAAAAAATTTTTTGCCACAAAAAGAAAAACATTGCATGTCACCTATTGTTAGTTGGTTCAGAGGTATCTGGCACTGAACTTGGTAGGGCGGATTACGATTCGATCCCCCGCAACTACAATTAGGTCAAATAAAACAGGTTTACACATGCTTATGTGCCAGAAACCTTATGTTATGGATCAGAATCACTAACCGGTCACTCTACTATGAAGCATGTACGGATAACGGGCTTAATGTGATTGCGCCTGAATGAAAAGGACACAAAAAGATGAGAAGATAGGCCTAGGTATTGTGGGATGACATGGAGTGGTTAATATAGGATTGAAGTTTGTGTTTGTGTTACTATGGTACCCTTGGTTCACTTAGTTAGTACCTGTCACTGCATCCTGACTTGAACTTAGAAGCCCTTTAGCCCAAAGTCACGTGTTGACACCATATTTTCTTGAGATTTAATGTTTGCTTGAGGACAAGCAAAGGTCTAAGTGTGGGAGAATTTGATCACACTAAAATTCACCGTATTTCTGTCTCCGATTTCGCATGCATTCTTAGCTTTTATTGTTATTTTGTTATGTTATTACTTTGTTTTTCTTTGTTTTCAGGTTTTTTTATGTAATCGGGGCTTGAATCGAGAAAAGGAGCGAAAAAGGAGTGGAAACGGACGAAAACCTAGAAATTCAGCGTTTTACACTTACGGCACCCACCGTGGCGGGCGCCATGGGGTCAGCCATGACGTGGCCACGTCTCAAGACCACTCCACAACTGCCAAGACCCACGATCCCCACTCTTCCATTCCCTATCAGTACCATGGCGGGCGCCATAGGCCTGTGGCGGGCGCCACAAGGCAAAAAGCAGTTCCCTCCACTTTTTAGTGGATGGGGCATCCTGGTCTTTTCCTGCATTTAGTTTTCCTATAAATAGGACTTTAGATTTTCGTTTTTCTTCATCCAAACTTAGATTTCTCTAGGAATATATCAGTTTTAAAGCAGTTACCATTCCACATCGGGGTGTTTCTGCAATCGAGTGATCGAGTCTGTAATCTGTCTGTGTGATCGAGTTTTGGAGCACTCTGGGAGGAAGTTAATCCTGCCGCCATTTTAATTCCAGTTCGTATTTTACTTTTCTGCATTGCTTTACTTTTATTTATTTCTCGCACTGCTTTACTTTCTTTATTATCCGCATTCGCACTTTATTTTATTTATTTCCCGCACTCGCTTTACTTTCGTTTATTATCCGCACTCGCACTAAATTCATTTACTTTCCGCACTCGCACTAAATTCCTTTACTTTCCGCACTCGCACTAAATTACTTTTAAGAAAAATTATAAAAAGAACTTTTACTTTATCATGTCTAACTAAATCTATAAAGGTTAGAATGTAAGGATCGTAATTAAACCAGTAATCCGCATAATTGTTCGTGGAAACACTTGAGGGCTATTTTATCTTTCAATTTAAGTAATTGTTTTTAACTATTTCAAAAACAGCCAAAAGCACTTTGTCTGGTTCATTAGGAATTTTTAGATTAAAAAGAAAAGAGATTTTAAAACGATTTTCGGATGCGTTAGGAAGTTTAGAGTCTGGTTTGTGAGAACCTCTTTTTGCTAAGAAATCCAGGTTAAAATACTTTTCAACTTAGTTAAGATACTATATTTCTTAAAAATAGGTTTACTACTCTAACGCAGTACGCACCTTTTTATCCGTGACAATAGGAGGGGTTGATTAGAGAGTACAACTCGGTTCTGAATACGCGAAAGCGACAGTTCCTGTTAAATTAGTTCTTTTCAAAGAAGAAAACATTGCCCATAAGTAGTTCCATTAACAAGTACTGGATCATCAATTAATTACGTGAATTACATTCGAGCCTGTCTTTGTTTATTGTTTAAAATTACTATATTATTTACCATTGCACCCTTCTTAAAACCCTTATATTTAGTTGCCTTAGATACACACCATAACAACAGGTACGATAGATTGACACTTGGTCTCTGTGGATTCGACAATCTTTTATATTACTCTGGCGTGTTCGTACACTTGCGAAAAACACGCATCAACCATTGAATTTGTATAATTTATGGTTTGTTTGACTGAACTCCTTTGAGGCGCATGGGCCTTGTTTCTTTTTTGCACCCTTCCCTGAGCCCAATTCCTCTAGATGAACGTATTTGGGTTACTTTTCTCACCCCCTGACCTTTATTTTTATTTATTTATTTATTTCTAGTTTCAATTTTAATTCATTAAAAATAGTTTTGAGCTTCCAAAAATACCAAAATTATTCATGTGAACTCTTTGTAGCTTTCTACAATTTTCTCAATTTTTATTTTTCATTTTCCTTTATTTTTTAACTATGAATTAATTTTCCAATTAATTTCTTGTTATTTGTTTTCTTCTATGAACACCTTGACTTGTAGGATTTTTAATTTGAATTCCATGATAGATATGCTTCGGATTCTTTTTGCTATGTGTTTCTAATATGTTGAAGTTCCTTGATGATTTTTATCTTGATCTTTAAGCTTTGTTTGGTTGGCTTTTGACTTGTTGATTCTTGCTTAAGCTAGTGAAACCCTAATGCTTCTTTGATCAATTGTTTGATGGACTTTGCTTCTGATTCTTGGTTTATTCTTTTGGTATGATGTTTATGCATGTTTGAAATGCTTTATTGATTAATGCCTTAATTTTTGAAACATGTTTACCATTTGTTTGAGATTTGGTCTTAAGTTGCCTTATTTGTTAATGTTCTTTAGTTATGATTGATTACTTGATTACGAAGGCACTTGTGCCATCACTTAGGGTCTTGTTTAACTATTGATAACATGTTGTATGGCCTCTGGTTGTGATGTATGATCCTTATCTTGGCATTTCCATATGTTTACCTTGTCCACTAAGTCATTTGCTTCACATGTATGAACATTGTTCCACTTCACTTCATCTCTTCTTCCATCTTCTTTTATGATTGATGATTATGCCTCTTTGCTTTGAGTGATGATTTAATCCATGTTTAGGCACATGTTTAGGGTTTGTTTAACTTCTGAATTTGTTTTTTTTTGTGGAATTTTTACTTGTTTACTTCATATGTTCACTTCCTTTCATCTAGCTTCTTTAGTGCCTTTCTTGGTTCTTTTGGGACTTATCCCATTTCCTTTGATTAACTTTGCATGACTAACATTAGAGGTCCTTAGTGACCATTAGGTTCTGACTTTATTAGTTTATGTTGCTTAGAGCTTGATTCTTTCATGTCTCGTACTTGTTTGAACTTCTCTTATGCTTATGTGAATACTTCTAACTTTTCAGGGGGTTTATGGTAAGTGATGTGTGTGGGAGGGTATCCCACATATAATTTCTTCCTTTACTTTGTTTTTAAGTTTTCATACTTGTCATTATGATGTGTTTAGGTCATCCTTGTTCAACCTTTCTTCATCCCCTTTAGGATCAACTTATCTTCTCTTAAGAAGTAAGTTAAGTCCTTTGTTCCTTTCTTCTTCTTATTCTTCTTTCTTTTTTTCCTTCTCTTATTTAGGATAGAATGATGCCTCACTAACCTAGGTTCATCCATGCATGATAACCCCTAGTATTGTTAGTCCCCCTTTTAGTTTATACCTTTGAGATCCTTTTGGTGCTCTCTCTTTCTCATCTTCAAACAAAAAAACCTAAAAAAAACTTTAATAAAGATTGAAGTAGTCTTATGTGCAAAGACTTATTCCATGGGGGACTCATATTCATCCCATCTTGGGATAGTATGGGCTTGTCTAGCATGATGTACAAGTCTAATCATGAGACTATTTTCATCAAGAAAATCATAAAAAACACTTCTTCATTTAAAACCACAAAAACATCTAATAACTTCAACAAGTTAGTGAGAAATACACATTCCATGGAAAAGAACTTGAGTTCACTTTCTTGTGCCAAACTCATAAAAGCTTCTAAAAACCACAAACAAAGAATAATCGTCTCTCCTTCGAGTCTTCTTTTCTAATCACCTTCATTCATAATGAAAGAACTTGCTCCTACTTGTCTTTTTGCGAGACAGTAACACACTCATGCCAGACGAGCCTGCAACGCCCGAGCATTGACATAAGCAGTTCAAGATTTTAAAACACAAGTCATTTTCCTCCCTAGTTAGGGGAACTACGACGTATCTGATCCTCATGTCCAGATGAGGTACGTAGGCAGCGGGGTAGGGCCTGTTTGAGCACTTTTTTATTTTTCCTACATTTCCCCCTTTCTTTTCTTTTCTCCAGATCCAGTTCCTTTTCTTTTGCAGCAACTTCATTTCTTCACCCTTTAAAATATTTTCTTTACAAGCGTGAATCCCATCGGATACGGAAGACGGTCTGGGGTGCTAATACCTTCCCAGGTCATAACCGACTCCCGAACCCAGTATCTTTTGTTCACATGACCTCTGTCCTTCCTTTCCTTTCTTCTTCAGCTTGTGCAGCATTACATTTCGCATTCCTTTGGGATAAAAATAAATGGCTGGAAACTCTACCCTTTTCCGCGCCACTTTCACGTTTGTACTAGGATGGAAATCTGGGGAGCGACAATAATCAAACAATTCTTTCAAAGAAAAAAGAAGAACACTCTTCAAAAACACAACAACTTGATCTTACTTAAAAGCTTCAATCAAGAACAAACACTTATTCTTAAAAGCTTAGAGTGGACATAATTACAGCTCAAAAATCATTCTAATTCAAACATCTAGGTGATGTATGAATGGCTCACAAATAACACACATACAAGGAAACCCTAAAAACTCAAAAGCATACAGCTCCAAAAACACAACATTTCATACAAGAAATTAGGTTAAACATCCAGTAATATAGAACATTCTGAATGGGCCTGGATCTGATCAGAAACTTCCTCAAATAAGATCATATGGTTTACTCCAAATCAAGCATGAAAAGATCTTCAATAATCTTAAAAAACAAACGCATGATAGCTTATGTATTTGACATCAAATCTCCCTTGATTTCACACATTCTGGAGAAAATCAAAAGACTAAACACCTGCTAAAAATATACATAAATTAAATCAAAACTTTATGTATCAGGAAGTTCCAGAACTGTCAAGACAGATGTCACAACATCTGATCTGACATCACAAAGACCTGCACACCAAATGTTCTTCAAGCATGTCAGGGACATCTTACAAGACATCAAGACAAATGATAATGTTTTTCTATATATGCAGCCAAACCAAGAACCTTCAACTATCCAATGTAATTTCTATCTAAGAACTCTTAGATAAGATAATCCCTCTCACTCCCCCTCAATCACACACTATGATAATAACAAAACCTTACAAAGAAGATAAAACACTCTTCCAAGACAAAACTTGATCTTTCTTAAAAGCTTCAATCAAGAACCTAAACACTCATGCTTAAAAGCTTAGAGTGGACAACATACAACTAAAAAAAATTCAGTCCAACTCCAACATCAAAGTGATGTGTGAATGGCTCACAATTAACAACTTAAACTTAAAACTCCTAAAACAGAATACACAGCTTTCACATTTTAATATCTTTACCTCCAATTAGGGTTGCACCAACGTTAAATAGAGAACGATCTTTATGGGCCTGGGCAAAGAATCCAGACAGATCTGATGAAGTAATGAAATCAGACATATTTGATCTTCATTAAAAGCTAATTAATCTTGAAATCTCTTTTGAACAGATTGTACAGGAATAGAAACATCAGATATTTCCAAAAATAACAACCTGAAATATATGAAAATATCTTCAAATATATGAAATAGAATAGCTTTTGTTAATCATAAAATTCCTCCATGATTTTCGCCACCAATCAGACTGATCACAAAAACAAACACCTGCTAAAAATCCTCCAGAATTAAATCACAACTTTCTGCAAAGTTTCCCAGAACTGACAGACAGATGTTAAGACATTTACTCTGACATCACAAAACAACAATACTTTCATGACAGTTGAAGATGTTTCAGCATTTGTCTCAACATCTCCCAAGTATTATAACCACATCTATATTGATGTTTCCGTAGCCATATCAGGACTTCTTATCCGACAACTTGCTAAACTTGTTATAGAACTTGTTCTTCAGCATGTTAGGAAGTTTTGTACTTATCTGTCCTGAAGGACTTGTGCATGACCGGTTATATTACGGTCAACCACAGGATGCTTAAAGCATTGCGGAGAGATGGCACTCATAGACCTCATCATTTCATGCCCCGCTTGCTAAGATGTCTATCCAACTCGACGATGTCTCGTGTTTGTTTTATCTTCCGATCAAGAGGATACTTCTAGATCATTGGAGGATTACCAAATACGTGGCACTCGATATGATGGTAGACTATATGGGAACTGGTCCAGCGGAGGCGAAAAAGGAGTTAGATAGAACCATAAGGCTCATTCTAGGTTTGAATACCTTAAAAAGGTAGATACATATGAGCTCCAGAGAGCACATCAGGCTACAAGTGATTATTAGTAGGTGGCTATGAGAGCATACATGCTATATTTGGTTGGCACTATGATTTTTGTGGACAAGAGTGTCACTTATACATATATCGTCTAAGTACAGTACTTCGAGGATTTTGAGTGGATCCATTAGTACAACGGGGGGCGCTTGTTTAGTCTACATGTACTCGAAATTATCAGAGGACTGTAGGTTGATGACAAAGTAGGTCACACGCAACATCACACTACTGAAGGTAATATTTATTGGTCTTTTAATGTTTTTGTGTCATTTTCATTTCATCTTTGCAATGCTAGTACTGACGATTCGTGTGTTCCAAATTTTTCAGTCTTGGATCCTCCAACACTTCCGACACATCTCCGGTTGGGCGAGTGTACCGACTTACACTGAGGATATTTTGTGTGTCACTACTTTTTCCTCGCTCAAAAGGAACCAAACAACTGAGTTATTCATAGTGTATCTTGACTATTTGGTTGTAGATAACATGCACTTCAAATGCTATGTTGATCACCATGAGCCGCCACTATTTGATGAAATAATGTTATACTCTTAATGGTTGACTTGCAGATCACGTATGACTGCTCTTATCTTCCTGAGCGCATCATGTGGAAGTTCGGCTACACTCAGACCACTCCAAAACACCATATTGTCTATGCTCCTCTTGCTTTGACACGTAGACAGATGGATGACATGTTTGATATTTATGAGTCATCTGGTACCGGAGGAGGCACGAAGTACCATAGTTGTGAGAGAATGGAGCTACATCGACGAGTATATCATATGGTTCTTCAGGGTATCACATTCGTACATGGTGCATGTTTCTCTAGGAGATCCATCGAGGGCATCTCATCGGGAGATACTAGAGGAGGAGCATGCACAGTTAGATCATGTTGAGGATGTCTTGCCTAGATATCGTTGCATAGTGGATATTGCACAAGCAAGCATCAACAGAGGTATCTTCCCTTATGGGTCTGATGTGAGGCATATCCTAGATGCCGACATGACGAAGGCACGTGCCAAATTGTTGTATTGTAGACAACGTCAGAGGGAGGGGGATTGATGGCCGAAGAGGCAGAGGAGGCGTAGTCCGACATACACAGTAGTGCATTAGTATATAATAATAGTAATATGGGTTGTATTTTATTTTGTCATCATGCTACTTTATCGTTGTTCTCGACTTTTTTGACATTTATTGATCTTTTATTTATAGGGTTAATAGTCATTTACCCCATACAATATAGACGTGTTTTGATTTACCCCCCTTTAAAAAAATAATTTTGGATTACCCCCCTGAATTTTTTGGGCACCCCCCTAAATGTGTAAAAACCAGGGGGTAAATCAAAAAAATATATTTTACAAGGGGTAATTTTTCCACATGGGGGGGGGGGGGGGGGGGCAAAAGACTTAGAATTTTAAAATTATAGGGGGGTAATCCAAAATTATTTTTTTAAAGGGGGTAAATCAAAACACGCTTATATTGCAGGGGGTAAATGACTATTAACCCTTATTTATATATGACATTTTTGGACCATCTGAATTTATGTATCACTTTTGGATTTATGGTTTAAATCTCATCACATAACGCTTATAAATCTTCATCTGAATACATAAAAACAAAACATAACATGGAACATTTTGTTCTGATACGTTACAAAGATATATCTTTGTAAAATTAACGGAGATACATCTCCGATACAATAAACTTTTATAATAAGTTTTGAGTGTGATACATGGTATGTGCTTTAAATTGTTACAGAAATATATCTCCAAAATATTTTAATATTCAATCAGAATTTAGTGTATTTGAAAATATATCTCTAAAATCTGAAAATATTTTAATATTTTTACGTAGATTGTAAGTAATCCATATGATGTATTAATTGCATCCAAACAACCAATGGTAAATTTAGTGCTCTTATTAAATCTTTTACCATGATGTAAAATTTTAATTATTTTTCGAAAACATAAAAACAAAATAGGCAAATAGTGGTCCCCTTGTTCCTTATCTTGTTTCTCTTTAATTTCTTTCTCATTTTATATCATGCTACTTACAAATCCAGAAATGCTTTCCTGAGTGGTTACTACTGTGTGAATTGCATTAATTTCACCCCAATCACGTGTCCAAATTCAATTATTGGATTGCTCTATTTAAAACTCAAAAACCAATCTAAAGAAACATATCTCTTCCTGCAAAACTTAATGCTGCCAACATGTGTGTGGATTCTCGCACACAGTTGTTGCATTATTGTGGCCAAAATTTATTTTAAATTTCTCTAACAACTCGCAAACAGTCTCCGGTAGAACCGTCCTACAGAATCCATTCACATATCTAATTTAAAGTTGTTTACACGAATTAATTTTATTGCAATAAAAATTAAATTCCTAAAAGCAATTTTGTAAAAATTATAATTAATAGAGAGAGATTCCAACATCTAAATCAATGAAATGCAAAAGAATAGTGATGTGAATTATGGTTAGGAAAGATAAAACGGGTAGTGGTTCATCGGCTGATCAGCGTAAAATATTGGGTTAGGATGAGATTTTGTGTCCTCTTCCTACTCATTCATTATACCCTATCTTATGTCTGTCAAAAAAGGGATGGATTACCCTGACAGCCTAATTATCAAACAATCAATATATATTTTGGTTGGTTGAAAGATAATATTTGAACTATAATGGTTTTAGACTTTTAGTTGTCATTTTATTTAATTCTAGTTATTTTAACTTTTGATGGTTTTATTTTATATATTTGTTTGTGAATATATGTGTTATGTTTTTAAGCAAAATTTGATAAAAAGATGCTTTATAAAAAATTGTTTTAAAAAATTGTTATAAAAAATAAGTGAAATATTTAATTGAAATATAAATAAAAAGGCCTATTAATATATTTAAAACAAATAATTAAAAATAAAATAAAAACAATATGTAGGTGTGATTGTCATCCGCCAAATTGTCACCTTAGCAGAATGAACTAGATTTTTAAACCTAATTTCACTTTGCGGGCTTGCCCAATCAATTTTTTTCTTCTTTTTTCGGATTTAGGGTAGGATGGCGCGAGGCGAGGCGGACGATCAATTTTGCCATCCCTAATTATGGTGACAACATATCTACAATTAGTGTGTAAGTATTTATATATGGGGGTAGTTAGAATTGCCTTTTGTTCCCCAACGTGTGACGCACACAGGGGTCCATTTGATTAAATCAAATGGTGGACGATCATCAAACACTAAAGATTGAGTGTTCGCTTCTTTATTAAGGACACACTTGATCTTTGGCAATCAAATAAATGCATCTTGAATTGGACTCTTATATGATTAGGATTTTTATCTTCTGGTCATATGGTCGGCAAATATATCTTTTTTATTGATTGGACCAGTCTTCATCGAAAAGCATATCGAGTGATTAAATTTCAAAAATTTCAAAGTATGAAGTCTCACTCCCATAATTTTTACAAAAAAATACAGTTTTATACGTGGTCAATATTCCATAAACTCTTATGTAAATATAGCACATATAATAAATAATTAAAAAATATTAAAACTGAAGCTCTCTCTCTCTCTAAAGGCGATTTTCGATCAGTCATAGCGATTTCCGATAGGGTTTGTTAAGGTGGTAAGACCATGCATCTTTCGGCGAAGAATTGATTCAAGATGGTTTAAACTTCTAATCTAAGGACCAGGGGCCTACTTTGAGAGATTCAAGTCGGAGGTTACTCTATAGGAATATGGGTTGAGGTATGAGGAGGCCGAAGAAGAATAAGGTTCCATCGTCATCAATTATAACCATTCTCTTGCAACATAGTATAAGGAATGATGATTCTAAGGAAATATCATGTTTGGAAATTGAATCAAATTCGATGTAGAGTTGTGATGAGAAAAAGGAAACCCTAGATACCAAATCTCCTGAAGTTATGAAGAACACCACTACTATTGTTGAGGAACCAACTCCATAACTATGGGTTGATATCATTAAAGGGAATATAATGTTATCGAATGAAGCAACATTATAATTCGTAGATCTAAATATTGTGGAATGTGAGGTTGAAGTTGACATAGAAGAATCTGAGGTAAAGTCCTGGGAATCTGACTTAATTATGTACGTTATAGGCAAAGACCTTATTATGAATGCAGTAAAGTAGTACATGGTAAAATTTTAGGAATTTTTCCAACTGCCAAAGATGTACTATCATGATGAGGGATATTACCTACTGAAATTTAAATCAGACAAAGAGAAAGACTTGGTGGTCATGAGGGGTCCCTACACCATTCAAAATATGCCCAGGATTCTTAAGGATCGGACCCCTGATTGGATTTTAAAAGAGGCATGTTGAGTACATTGTTTATTTGGATAAAACTCCCCAACCTACCCTTAAACTTATGTGAGCTAGAAGTTTGGGAGAGATAGGTAGTGCATTAGGTAACCATTTGTTTATTGATGAGTGTACTGAGAATAAACTGAGGGTATCATATGCTAGGATTTTGGTAGATATTGATGGTACACAAAAACAGAAAGAAAGCATCATCATCAAAGACACAACATGAAATAAGAGGAATCAGACTGTAGCATAAGTGGAAACCAACCTTTTGTGAAAGCTATCAAAAGTTGGGCATCAATGTAAACCTAAGATCAAGAAACATTGGTAGGCTAAACCTTCTCAAAGTAGCCAAACTAATCAAGTTGAGACTAAAGAGAGCAGTGAGGAGCAAGGGGGCCCTGGCTAGGAGAATGTGAAAAGTAATGTGAAAATCAAAGGCAATGGGATTATGAGTTCCATCTTGAATGAAGACATAGCTTGTAAAAATGGTTTTGAAGCCCTCAGGAATGAATATCCTTGAGGGTCACATGAAACGTTCACATGATAATATCCTGGAATGTGAGGGGGATAAATAATTTAGGCAAGTGTCATGAGGCTATCTCCTTCCTCAAAAGAATGAACCCTGAGTTAGTTATCCTTCTAGAAACTAGAGTTAAGCCTCATAATGCTATGAAGGTTAATAATAAATTTGGTAATAAGTGGAATGTTATTGATAACTACTTTAAACAAAATAATGGTAGAATTTGGTTCTTATGGGATGAGACTAGGGTCAAGGTAATCAACCATGAGAGTTCTTCTAAATTCATTCATTGTAGCATCTACCACCCCAATGGTGATATGAAAACATAGCTAACTACTTTATATACTTTAAACACCCTAGACCAAAGGAAGAAACAATGGAAAGATATTGAAAATATGCATGTTGGTATCACACATCCTTGGTGCCTCATGGGAGATTATTATAATGTTCTTGAGGCCTAAGTGTAACACCCCAAAATTTTCCCTCTTATTTATTACCTTGATTGACTTATGGTTCACATTCATCTGCATTCTTCTATTAGGTCATAACATTCATAATCATGCATTTCATTGAGTTCCTAAGACATGGGATCATGCATTTTCAGGTGACTTGAATTTTCCTATTCATAAGTGATATATTTGGCCGTTACATTCAAGATTGGGACAAAGGTTGGGCTCACATCATTGTGAGCGTATTCCTAGTTTGAAGTTCATCATGTATCAGGGTTGTCTTCTTTAATATTTCTCAAAAGTTTCAGATGCTTAAGGCTTTATTTACCTCCGACTTCTCAAGATACTTCCTCCATCAAGGTATATCTTAAGAAGGTTCAAGGTTTTTTGTTAGGATTGAGCGTGTGAATATTCATTAACTGGTGTTAATTGGATTAAGGCCCTCATGTCAGGATTATCATGGTCATTACATATTTCCATATCTCTAGACCTATTATCATCAAAGGATCATTATGATCACGACACATTATTTGTTGCTGGCAAGTTGATCTAGACTCGTTTGAGGGAGATATTCATTCACGCATGGCATTTTCAAATGATTCAAGGAATATGTTTTGAAGCATCGGTTTTGAGAATTATTACGGAATCAAAGAATTCGATTTGAATCAAGGGTGGAAAGCATATGATTATGGTTTATTCGAAATTGCATTGTTCAAGTTCATATTTAGTTCATGTCAATTTTAGACCTAATCCATGTTCAAACCACCTTTCCAAAATCAAACCCGGTTAAGTCAAAATCATTAACCATGCTTTAATCTAGTTTTTCATCCCATTATCAAAAGTCAATTCTTGGAAGTTCCATTTTCTCAGACCATTATCAAAAGTCAAGTCTTAGGAATTTTATATATAAAATCCAAATCATATAGCCAAAATTTATGCTACAATTCAAGGCCCGCTTATGTCATATGGATGGCCAAAATTTATGCTACAATTCAAGGCCCGCTTATGTTAGCCTATGGCAAAAATAAGTGAGACAAATAGAAAAGGTGGAAAAAGCATATATCAGGAAAGAAAGAATTTTCAGAAAACATTATTTAGATAATCTCATTAATAATACATGAAATAATTTTCCCTCTTCAATCTCAATCTTCTTCAATCATGATCGATACCCTCATCTTGATTTTACACATCCATAACAGAAAAACCAAAAAAGTTACAAAAGAGGGAATTCCGAAAAATTCAGTTACAAGAAGGGCATAACAAAATTACAAGTGGGGATGGAAAAGGATATACACCAGAAAATGGACAAAACAAAACTCGAAAACAAAACTCTAAAAGCTCTGCTCCGATCCCAATTTCTATGGAGTCTTCAACATCCGAATTAATCTTCATCACTCTCTTCAACCAAGAAAAACTGCAATCTCCAATCTATCAAAGACCTATTTCATAAAATTCAATCTTCTACACTTGGAAATTTTTGTCACCAATATCTTCAAGAATTCAATCCCGAGGATCTTTAACCTGCATATCCAAAGATTTCCCCTCCATCATATTTAACACTTTCCACTATAACAAACCTTCAAAGAAAAACCTCTCATAAGAAAAGCAGATGCACAAAAGAATATCTTAACAGAAGTCAACAATCTCAACAAACTCCAATTATTTCATAACCAAATTTCTAACTGACTTTATCTGGAAATGCCATTTTAACCCTCATGAGTATCATCTATAAAAGAACAAAATTGCTGCAATTTCAAGGATTCCTCTCATTCTCATCATTCTTTCTCAGCTTCCATCATCTTCAAACTCTCTCATTCTCCATCCATCTTCATTTTTCTGCAACTTCTTCAATCTCTTTCACTCTCCCTCATTCACTTCATCTCCATTCTTCATCTTCAACAATCATCTTCAACCTCACACCATCACCATCAATCCTGCAACAAAGTTAACGACTTCATAAACCTTTATCATTCCTTCATGTATTCATTAAATGCAAATCAGAACCAATACACAGAAAGAAAAGTAGAAGAGAAATCGGGTTGGAAATATGAGAAACGATTTTGAGCAAAGGTCGTAGATTCCACTATAACGATTATGTTTGGATAATTTAAAACTAACGGAACGGAGCGGAACATAATGGAACGGAACGGAATGGAGCGGAGTGGAACGGAACATAAATTTCATTCCACTGTTTGGATATTTTACAACGGAATGGAACTAATATCTCATTCCACTGTTTGGAAATTGGACGGAGCGGAAAGACATTATAATTTTTTATTCTATTTTTACCCTTAAACACTTAACACTTATAAGATAAAGAATACTACAATATTGATGGATCTAACATTCAAACAATAAAATACTATATATATAATCATACAAAAATATAAACTTAACATTTGAAATTTCATAAATGAAATATGATTATTATAACTTGAAATTGCAAAGTTCAGATGCATAAGTTTTTCTCAACACTATAGTTGATAATCATGGTAATTAATAAATAAAATCAAGTCTTGCTAAAATTAAAAGATAAATATAGGTCTATTGAAGACAATGATATCAAGTCTTGCTGGAACAAAAGACAAATATAGATTCATTATAGATAATGACTCTATTCTTTAAGTATTCCAAAGGACCTGTAAAAAATACATAAAATAAATTACGCTAAATTTCATTCGTTAAAGAAGAAAAAAGATTGCATAAAATTGATAAATAATCATGTTACCATTAACAAAAGGGATAGTCTGGAACAATGAGATGTAACATTTCCTTGCGCTTATCAATCGGAATTCCATTGAATGCTTTCAATGCGTCAACATTCTTAACAAGGTACATGTATACAAGAGGCAAAGAACTTTGTTCGACGCCAATCTCGACCAATTCAGCCCAAATATCTCCACCATTAGCATTCTTACTCTGTTTGACCAACTCCACCGTGTTCATTTCAAACACATCAACCATTTTTTTGAAAGTTTTAGAAATTTCAATCATGCTTGTATCATCTTCAATAACCTTCTTTACTCGCTTCTTATTCCTAGATGATGATGCATCTTGAGAATTGATAACAGAAGGTGTTATAGGAGAATTGTTAGAATGATGTTCATCATCATCAAATCCCTCCAAATTAACTTCATTGGTTTCAACTAGATGGTCTATTTCTTCGATGGTTGTGCCACAAGTTTTTTCAACATTTGCAGCTTTTTTTGCTCTCATTTCAGCTGTTGTATCTTCATTCTCTCCTGTTGCTCGATCTTTTCCAAAAAGTTTGGCCAATTTATCATAAAATAATATTGGCTTGTTTTTCCATTCAGCAGGTTTTGCCTACACCATAATAAACAAAACAAGGCATCACTAAAAAAAATTTACGAGTGAAATCAAATAAAAATAATCTGGTAAAGCAATTATAGTAAATAATACCTCAATTAACTTGTTCCAAACTTCATCTTCAGCAATCCACATATTTGTCGTTGAATCCCATCCAAACCCACTCAAGCCATTCTTGAAAAGGTCGTAACAAGAATTGAATTTTGTTTTGATGTGTTTCATGTGATCTTTTATCTTTTCTTTGGAAATTGGTTTGTCTGGAAAGTGAATCTTCAATTCTTTAAGAATGCTATCCATGGCACTTGTTGTCATACTATTACCATTTTTATTTCCCAAAGTTTGTTGATGCAAATATGCATCAATCAAAACTTCATCCATATCAATTGTCCAATTGCATGTTTCTTGACTTTTGAGTTTCCTTGGCCTCTTTAAATTTGCTTCCATGTCTATTACTAAAGATTCAAAACACTAAAATTCAAAACACAGTGAAAAATATAACATTTTATATGCAAGTTCAAAAGTAAAGATTCAAAACACTAAAATTCAATCTGCAAATTTCAAATAAAAAATTTCACCCACAAATTACAAATACAAAATTCAATCCAAATAAAATTATTCAACACATCGTTCATAAGAGTAACAATTCATTAAGAATAATTTTAATAATCTAGCCACATAGAACCAGCAACATTATCTCTAATTGGCTCTCCACTAATCATATCATCATTTTCTTCTCTTTGATCTTGATGACCCTCTTGAAAACCTCTTTCATTTGCAAGCTCGTCTTGTACCTCATCTATTAGAGTTTGATTGGGGTCTTCACCCATCAAATAGTTGTGTAAAATGCAACAAGCAATGATGATTTTATTTTGAGTTTTAATACCAAATGTAGGCTCCGTTGCAGTTTGCAAAATTGGAAATCTTTTCTTCAACACTCCAAAAGCACATTCAATCGACATTCGTAGTGAGGAATGTCGATGATTGAATAACTCACGAGGGTTTCGAGGTGGATTTCTAGAGTATTCTTGTAAGTGGTATCTTTCTCCCCTATACGGTGTGATGAGGCATGCTTTTAAAGGAAATCCTGCATCACCTAAATAATATTTTCCTAAAAAAAATTATTAGTTTATTAGTTTATTTTATTATAAATACTTATACAAATATTTTTTATTATTTTTTATTACCTTGTGGAACTTTAAGAGGGTATGCACGTGTCAATGCACTCTTAACTATTCTTGAGTCAGATGCCGTTCCTTCCCATCCAACCAAGACATATGTAAATTTCAAGTCAAATGTGCATGCAGCCAATATATTTTGTGTCGGATAATCTTTTCTACCACGATATCTAGGTGCGAGTTCTATTGGAACTTTAACACGCACATGTGTGCAGTCAATTGCTCCAATACAATCCTGACATTCAATTTATATATTAAAAATATATAACAAAATTAATCAATATTTGTATAAGACACAATTTTTTTTACCTTAAAATACGGGTAGAATCTATGACTGTTAAGTATCTATGGAGGCACTTGTGTTCCATCAGGTTGTTTAAAAAAAATTCCCTCCACCTCTATCAAAGCATCTAACACTCTATGAAAATGATGACTAACAGTTTCACCAGAGCGTCTAAAAAAGAAGGACATCACACGGTTGTCGCTCCCGACAAATGACACCAGGGTCAAATAAAGGTACAGACGCGAACGGTCGGCGAGAGGGACAATGAGAACACACAGCCGTGAACTCACTGGAGATGAATAGAGTCGCCAGCTAGGCATTTTTATCCCGGAGGAAAGGCAATGCTGCATAGACCTAGAAAAAGATGGATAAGACGGTTGCGAACCAGAGAGACTGAGAAAGGGGGTTGGTTACAACCTGGGAAGGTATTAGCACCCAGATTGTCCGTCGTACTCGACGGGATCCACGCTTAAAAGATTTGTGTTATAAAGGGGTAGTGTCAGTGCAATTTGTGTATAAAATAGCTGGAAAAGAATGTACAGGTGTCAGTGTAAAAGAAATGAAGTGTATAAGTGATGTGAAGTATGAAAGTGTCAGTGTAAGAATGAGAATGAATTGCTCATGACCATGAGGCTTAAAGAATGAAGCTAGAAAGAGGGGAATGTACAGAGACTTTTGTTCGATAACCGTTAAGTTATGCCTACGTATCCTCTCGTGCAATGAGGAAGTCAGAACACCGTAGTTCGACCCAAAGAGACTGAAGGATGAATTGACTTGTGAAATGCTTGCTTGTCAATGCTCAAGTGTATGACCTGTCTGGCTCAGGTGCAAACTGTCTTGCATTGGACGGAAGAAGCAAGTTCTCGTTTGTGAGTGAAGGTGATGAGAAAAGAATCCCGGAGGAGACGATTTTTGTTTGTTTTGAGTTTTCAGTCTTTTATTGCTTTTGAAGTTTGTCATAGGATAATGAGCTTAAGCCTAAACCAATGGGTTAGTAAACTCATCACATCTTCCCTCTGATTAGGGGTAATGAGAATACCTTAAGTGTGAAGTCAGATTCTCACACTTAATCACCTTTGGTGTAGGATTAAGATCATTAACCTACTTGTGATTATTTAGATGTTTTTTGTGATTTTTGTTTAATGTTAAGTAATGAGGTTAAGCCATAATCATGGATTAAACAGACCCATTACACCATCCTAAAAGAAGGATGATAGATGAGAATGTTTAAGCTGAGGAAAGCTCCTCAACTTAATCCATGATTAGGGATTAAACCCATGACAAAACAAAGCCTTTATTAAGTGGATTTTATTAAATGGTGAGATGAAGAAGTGTGTTTTATGATTTGTAAGACAACTTGAGGGGGACTTGTCCATTAACACTAGGGTTAGTCCTTCTTAACCAATTAAGGAAGAATTAGAACCCTAATGCAAGGCCCAAGTTACAAGTGTGATGTCTTGATGATTATTAAGTGAATTGATTAAGAGATTTAAACACATAAAGGGTTTAACACTTAGGATTAAAGTTATACACTCCATCCTAAGAGAAGGATGCAGGCATAACCCTAATCACAAAGTCTTAAAGCCTTTAGGGTTTAGTCCCTGATTATGAGGTGAGAAGAGAGGACTCAAAGAGAGACACAAAGGTAAAAACTATGAGGGGGACTAATCAAAACCCTAATTCATTGTCATGCTTGGTTGATCCTAAGGTTTGTGTGGTTTTCAAGAACAATCTTCAGAGGAGCCACCAGGAAGCAGATGAACAAGATCAAGAGAAGCAAAGTAACTTGCTTCATTTAAGAAGACAAGTCACTTGAAGAAAGAAAGTAAGAAGGAGAAGAAAGAGCAAGCTCAATCTCAAACACAAGATAAAATGCAGCAATGATGCATAAGAGAGATGAAAAGAAAAGTTATGAGAAGTGAAGGCAAATTCACTTCTCAAGTTTACTTACCACCTGAAATGTTAGAAAGAAATGCAATGCAATGCTAAATGAAATGAAATGACATGATGCTAGACCAAACCAGAAGCATGTTGATGATGATAATGATGCTATGAGATGCTGCAAACATGAGGCAAGGCATGGGGATGTTCATACAAGATTATGAATGCAAATGATGCAAGTTAAGGAGCATGAATGAACATGAAAAGTTATGAATCATACAAGACAAATGACATGGCAAATATGTAATGCAATGGTCAAACATGCTTTCTATATGTCTTAAGATGTCAAATGGATCACAAGAATGCACAAAATGCAAAGACAAGTCATGTTATGCAAGGAAATGCAAGAAGGATGCAAGAGAAATCCCAAATTAGGGTTCATGAATCAAACATCAAACAAAAACCCAAAACAGAAGCAAACCCTAAGGTAAAGAATGGAAAATTCCACTCAATGAAACCTTAAACCTATAATGAACCACTGTCCAAAGGGGAGCTCTCAACTCTCAACCAAACTCAAGATATGATTTTTCTAAGTTATTAGGGTTTTTTAGGGTTCTTAACAAAAGAAATGTCAAACAAATAGAAAATGCAAGATCAAATCATGGCCATTTTACCCTAGGAACTACATGCCAAACACAAAACAATGCAAGAAGAATCAATGTCTCAACCTTCTCCAATAGGCAGAAATGAATTTTTGAATCCATGATCAAAATAATGCATAAAAAATGATTTAATTCAATGAAAAATTCTTAAAATGCAACAAGATCAAAAAAGAAATTTGGTTTGAAGGTTGGACAATGTTTCTAAATGTCTTAGAACATTTCATGAATTTTTTTGTAATTTTTAAATACCTAAAAGTATTTTTAATAAATTAATTTCCATTAATCAATTAAAAATAATCTTTTAAATATTTAAAAATACTTTTTTAATGATAAAAAATAAAATAAAAATGTTTTTGTGTCTTAAAAATTAATAAAACTTTTAAGAAAAAGTTTCATAATTTTTAAGATATTTTTGCTATTTTAAAATAATTATACAAGTTAATTGAAATAAAAATGAATTAAAATCAAATAAAATAGGAAGTAATCAGGATGGATGGATGAGATTGATTCTGAGTTTAAATTGGTTGACTGCGCGCGTCATCCAAGGGTCCAGGTTGACTCTGATTAAATTAATTAAATTATGGATTAATTAGGCTAACACGTGGATTAGGGCTAAGCAAGCTGATCTGGGCCATCCAAAAGAGAGGGAAGTCAACAGGTCAAAGGCCATCTACGGCTCAAATTCAAACTGAAGTTAATGACGCAATTAGGGCATAATCACTCTCAGGTGGCCGGAGAAGACCTCCGGTCGTCTTCTCCGGCCAGCACCTCACCTGAAAAATCCCCAAACCCCTCAAATCGTATCAAAAATGAAAACTAAGAACATAGAAATGATCTCCATCCTCTCACGAATCAAACCCCTCTCTCAAAACACATTTCTTCTTCCTAAACAAGCTGAATCGAAAGAAATAAAAACTAGGGCACGCAAGCTTCAGAGACAAATTAAATACTCAAATCAAAGCCATTTCTAAAACTAAGAACATCAGGATGATCAGTGAATCACATAGAACAAGTTTGTAACAAGAAAAATGATTTCTGGAAAAATAATTTTCGAGCTACCTGAGATTTGGAGCTTTCAATTTGAGGACTTTCTGGCCACTTCTCCTTGTGCAATCCACTCCACTTGGTCCACAGAAGATGCTTGAATGCTCAAAAGGAGTTTAAGTTGGCTGGATAATGAGATTCGAAAGATCCTGCTCAAGCTTGGTCAGAAATGGCAATGGAGTTTCTGGCACTTTCAGGTCATGGTGAGGGGTTGTTTGTGATCCTGAGGATGAATGGAGAAGGTCTGTGGTGTTTGTTTGTGTGTTTTTGAGCTATGGTGAGAGTTTCGAATGAAACTGCAAAATGAAGTGAGAAATGGCAGTGAGATGTTCAGGCTGTTTCAGGCTCGTGTTCTTGGTGCTTTGTGGTCTATGGAACAAGGTGAGTTGAATGGTGAAAATGGTTGAAGTGTTTTCAGGCTGTGGAGGCAGATTCGAAGCAAGTTGCAATGTGGTGTGTTTTTGTGAATGTCCTGGTATGAATGGTTTCAGGCTTGCTTAGTGTTATGTTTTGCTTGCTAAAGGATACAATAAACAAATGCAAGTGGCCAGAGGATGTGACATGGCCTGTGGTGATTGGGATGTTTACTTTTGCATAAAGTCCACCTTTTGTGTAAGGCAAGTATGGCTTGACTCTAGGCAAGTACAATGGGCATGGGCTGCGCAGCAAAGTGAAGGGAAAGGCTAGGCTTGGTCCAGCATTCAAGGCAGCAAGTTGGTAAAATGTTATGAGTGGTTTTGCAAGTTGTTGTAACTTTGGTTCACATGTGATTCTTTGTCCAACCAAACATGAAACCATGGGCATTCTTAGTTCATTTCTGATTTTTAGGACTTAGAGAAAGTTTATGTGCTGGTTTGAAATGAATTAGAGGCTGCAATATGCATTGGTTCAAGATTTTGCAAAATTCTCACTTAGGGCATGCCTTGAAAATCAATGATTTTAGCCAACTTTGCATTGCCATAACTTTTGATCCAAGAAGAGTTTGGTCATGTTCTTGTACTTTTTGAAAAGGGAAAGATGAGATCTACAACTTTCATGACCAAAGTTTTTCCATTTGAAGCCTTTTTGGATCAAGAATCAAGGCTTGAAAAATGACCTAAAATGATGCATTCTTGAAAAGTCAACTATGCCCAAAAAGTCAACATTTGCAAAAACCCTAAATTCTTGATTTTTATGAACTTCAAACTTCTTCCATGATCAAATAAAGATCATATACACTCAAAATGATGAAGATCACCCATTGGTTGGGTCATTGGGGGCCTCAGATGCCCTGATTTTGCACTGACTTGTCTGAAAAGTCAACCTTTGATCAGATGACTTCCCTATGGAATTTCTTAATGAAAATTGATATGCATACTCCCTATACCATATAGAGATCAATGGAAACAAGAATGACCAAAAAATTTGGGGTTATGGCCTCTGAAACCAAAACCCTAATTTTAGGTCAACTGTGCAGTTCATCCTGGCTCTGCATCCACTCAAACCCTAGTTCTTGTGATTCCCTTGCATTTTTGACTTTGAGGAGATGTAATATGATATAAGAACACACATGGACCCCTTTGAGTTGATTGGTGGTCTTTGAAATGGCTCAAGATGCCTTAGGATTGCTCAGATCACAAACCCTAGGTGCAGATGCCTTAGAAACTATCCAGTGAATAAAAAATGAGATGTGAGATGATATGTTTGTGTTTATGCATATGAGGATGATCACAAGCCATGGTGTGAATGGGTGAGGGCAAATTTGGGGTGTTTACAGCTGCCCCTATTCAAACATGAGTTAGCTGTGCAGGATGTAAGCAACGGCTTAACAGGCAAACAAGATAACTTGTGGTTGAATATCAAAGACAGTCCAAAATTTGCACTCACAAAATGAAGAAGAAAAGGGATATAGATTGTACAAGAAAAATAAAGTATATTGTAAAGTGTGGGCGACGGAGGACGACCGTCGAGCAGAGGACGACTGCTGGGTAAATAGCAATGACGGGGACGGCCGACATGCTGGGAAAGTGTAGGAAATAAAACAATGACGGGGACGGCCGACATGCTGGGGATAAAAGGTAAAGCTAAGACGGGGACGGCCGACTAGCTGGGGAAATAAAATCATGATGGGGACGGCCATCAAGATAAAGCTGTAAAATTCTCTGAGGATTTATGAAACATGACGGGGACGGCCGTCAGGTTCATAAGGGTAAAGCAAACAACGATGGGGACGGTCATCGGGCTAAAAGGAAAAGGGACTACGACGGGGACGGCCATCGGGTTAAAGAATAAATGAAATAAACAGATGATGGGGTACGGCCATCAAAGGTGAAGGACGATCACCTAGCAGGGGACGGCTGCTCTGTTGGGGATAAAAGGAATATGATGGGGACGGCCATCAAAGGTGGAGGACGACCACCTGGCAGGGTACGGCTGCCGAAAATATCAACGATGGGGACGGCCATCGGATAGAAAAAGGTCAACGATGGGGACGGCCATCGGACGAGCATGATGGAGGACGACCATCAAGAAGTGGAGGACGACCACTCAGCAGGGGACGGCTGCTCTCGAGGCTTATCATAACACAGGACGAGTGTTAGATAACCAAAAATCAACAATGGGGACGGCCATTGGATAAAGTGATGAAGGACGATCATCAAGAGGTGGAGGACGACCACCTAGCAGGGGACGGCTGCTAAAATATCAACGATGGGGACGGCCATCGGATGAGCATGATGGAGGACGACCATCAAGAAGTGGGGGACGACCACTCAGCAGGGTACGGCTGCTCTCGGGGTATCATAACACAGGACGAGTGTTAGATAAAGGAAAAAGGCTTACATGGCGATCTACTGGGGGTATAGTAAACACGGACGAGCGTTTACAACCAAGAAAGGAAAGGCATAAGTGTTTGGTATTGTGTATAGATTAAAGATGCGGACGAGCATCCTTAAGATCATGATACGGACGAGTATCATGTAGAAACAAACTGACACATGTTCAGAGATGATGATACGGACGAGTATCAACTGGTTAACAAAGAACACGGACGAGTGTTGAATCTGAAAGAATTTTTCTGGGGAATAGTAGACACAGACGAGTATCTATATTCAAGAAGACATAAGTGTTTGACACAGTGTATGGATTAAAGATGCGGACGAGCATCCTTAAGACTTATGATACGGATGAGCATCATGCAGAAACAAACATTAGACGCAATGTTCTGAGATGATGGTACGGACGAGTACCAACTGGTTAACAAAGAACAAGGACTACTGTCGAATCTGTGGGGTTATGAGTGATGGTGTATACAAGATACGGGCGAGTATCTGTATAAGTGTACCAAGGAGTAGTGAGTATATATAATGTATAGATGAGCGTTTATCTGCTGGGGAGAGTGACACGGACGAGTGTCAAAAAGAAAAGTAAAATATTAACAAGTGTATGGGTGATAAAGGTGTAAGCGACTGCGCTGGGGATATGACACGGACGGGTGTCAAGAAAATGTATATATAAGTATATGTGTGGGTGCAAAGAGGATGTCTTTGGCTTTCCGCTGGTGATATGACACGGACGGGTGTCCAAAGGTGTATATATTGGTGTTTGTGATTTGTGAGGCAACTGCTTTTGCTGGGACTCTGGTGAGGATTTTTTCTGTACAATGATGATGAACGATTATTATTCACAAGCGCTAATTCATAACATGGCTTATGATTATGCTATATGTTTGATTTTTGCCGTAATGCTCCGTATTAGACGGAATGCTACGCTCTGAGGGGATAGTATGATGCAAATGCCATGATTATGCAAAGATACCACACTGGGATTCGGATCCCGTTGCTGCGGAGATCTCCGATCGATCTGTTTGGAGTAGACATCCCGGCTGGGGAAGAGATCACTGGTAGATCTGATGATATGACATCTGCTTAGGGATACGGGTCATTAATAGACCTATCCTTATAAATGAGAGACCCAGCTGGGGTTTGTAGAAGCTTTCTTTACTCTGTTGTGATCTCTTCATGCGTTGCTCTTCTGGTTAGAGGCTGAAACTCTGTGGGGTGATGGCTCCCTGACTTCTGTATTCAGCTGAGGATGACATGGCAACTCGGCTGGGGAATTGTGAGAGGCAACTCAGCTGGGGAGAGCAACAAGCGGCAACTCAGCTGGGGATAGAGCATTTCAGATGCTGAGATTGAGTGTATGTTGATTTGGCAACTTTGCTGGGGAAGTGGGCACCTTCCAGTGCCACGTGGAAGATAGACCGAGTTGATAATGATTTGCCAGCTTGCTGAAACGTAACTTGCATGCCCCAGGTTGCGTTCTGGATACCTGCAATCCTGCAAAGATAAGGAAACGCACAAAAGGTCCCGAGGTATCCTTCACTGAATTCCGTCAAAGGAGTTAAGCATTCTCACGAGTAAGTATATTCCCTGCAAGCATGTGTTTTATTATTATTACTTTTGGGAGAAAAACATCTGTACTTATGCAACTAGTTTTTTAGAGACATCAGACATCCTTTGTAAATAAAAATGTACAAGACGAAGCATGACTGAAAAATCTGATTTTATTAATTCATATGCCCTGAATTGGCGAGATACAGTCAAAGAAACAAATCCCCTGAAATGAGGAGATTGTTACAAATTGAGAAACAAAATGCTGGCAGTGTTGGCGACGCTTTGAGGAGCTTCCTCTCCTGCTATGACTCGTATGACAATGACGTTCTTCTCGTCTTGCTTTCTGAAGAAAGTTGATTCTGATTGAAGCTTGATTCCGTCGAAGCTTTCTAAGTTGTAAGCGATACAGACGAATTCAGAATGCAGTTGTTCGCTTATTCCCTTATTTTGCATGGATCCCCCTTTCGGGTTTTCAATCCATCGGGATACCCATTTTTGCCTGAGTTGTCCAATGCGGCTTTTCAACTCAGCGGGTGTACATTTTTCATTTATTTCCCTTATTTTTGCCCGAGTCTTTTATTCTGTTTTTGACTCGCCGGGATGCCCTATTTTTGCCTGGACTTACATTCTGTTTTTATGTCCAGCGGGTCTTTTTATGCGAAGTATTTTTTAACTGCATCTGAATTCACAGGGGACGGGAAATCTTCACCATCCATGGTGCTGAGCATCAGTGCTCCACCAGAGAAAACTTTCTTTACCACGAATGGTCCTTCATAGTTTGGAGTCCATTTGCCCCTGTGGTCTGTATGAGGAGGGAGGATTCTTTTCAGTACAAGATCTCCCACTTGGTACTCTCGGTGCCTGACTTTCTGATCGAAGGCTCTCTTCATTCTTTTCTGATACAACTGCCCATGACAGATTGCAGCCAATCTCTTCTCTTCAATCAGACTCAGTTGCTCGTATCGGGACCTAACCCATTCTGCTTCACTCAGTTTGACATCCATCAAGACTCGCAAGGAGGGCAATTCAACTTCAACTGGTAGGACTGCTTCCATACCATACACAAGCTGGTACGGTGTTGCCCTAGTGGATGTCCTGATTGACGTGCGGTACCCATGCAAGGCAAACGGTAGCATTTCATGCCAGTCTTTGTAGGTGACTACCATCTTCTGCACAATCTTCTTGATATTCTTATTTGCCGCCTCAACAGCGCCATTCATCTTCGGCCTGTAAGGAGAAGAATTGTGGTGTTGGATCTTGAAGTCCCGGCATAGCTCTGCCATCATTTTGTTGTTTAAATTGGAACCATTATCAGTAATGATTCGCTCGGGCACTCCATATCGACAGATGATATCTCTTTTCAGAAATCGGGCTACCACTTGCCTTGTGACGTTTGCATATGAGGCTGCTTCAACCCACTTAGTGAAATAGTCAATGGCGACCAGGATGAATCTGTGGCCATTTGAAGCAGTTGGCTCAATCTTGCCAATCATATCAATGCCCCACATAGCAAAGGGCCATGGTGAAGACATGATGTTCAAAGGATTAGGAGGCACATGCACCTTATCTGCGTAGATCTGGCATTTGTGGCATTTTCTGGCGTAAGCACAACAGTCTGCATCCATTGTGATCCAGTAATAGCCTGATCTTAACAACTTTTTAGCCATGGCATGCCCTCCAGCATGGGTACCAAAAGATCCTTCGCGCACTTCATGCATCAATAAATCTACTTCCGTCTTGTCAACACATCTGAGGAGTACCATATCAAAGTTCCTCTTGTATAAAGACCCATCAGTGTTCAGAAAGAAACTTCCAGCAAGCCTTCTCAAAGTCTTCTTATCATTGGAAGATGCCCTAGATGGGTATGTTTGATCCTCCAAGAAACACTTAATATCATGGAACCAAGGCTTATCATCTTTGACAACATCTGCTGCAAATACATATGCTGGTCTATCAAGTCTTGACACTGAAATCTGAGGTACAAAGTTAGCGGTCTGAACTTTGATCATGGATGAAATGGTAGCCAGGGCATCTGCAAACTGATTCTCATCCCGAGGGATGTACTCAAGTTTGACTGTTGTGAAGAAAGTCAATAACCTTCTTGTATAATCCCTGTAAGGTATCAGATGATCCTGATGTGTGTACCATTTCCCATTGGTCTGATTGATTACCAAAGCTGAATCTCCGAATACGGTCAGTGTTTTGATCCTGAGGTCAATGGCTTCCTCAAGACCCATAATGCAAGCTTCGTATTCAGCTTCGTTGTTAGTGCAGTTGAAAGTGAGTTTTGCCGAGAAAGGCATGTGAACTCCTTTGGGTGTAATGAGTACTGCACCAACACCACGGCCATTCATGTTAACAGCCCCATCAAACATCATAGTCCATTCTTCTTCCGGGTCAGGCCCTTCAGTGTGAATAGGCTCTTCATGATCTTTTGCTTTAATGAGCATGATGTCTTCATCAGGGAAGTCAAATCTCATAGGCTGGTAGTCATCAATAGGTTGCTCAGCAAGATATTCAGATAGTACACTGCCTTTGATGGCTTTCTGAGATGTGTACTGTATGTCGTATTCTGTGAGAATCATCTGCCATCTTGCAACCCGTCCGGTAAGAGTTGGCTTCTCGAAAATGTACTTAACTGGGTCCATTTTTGAGATCAATAAGGTAGTGTGGGTCAACATATACTGTCTCAGTCGGCGAGCAGCCCACGCTAAAGCACAACAAGTTTTCTCGAGCAGTGAATAACGTTGTTCACAGTCGGTAAACTTTTTGCTTAGGTAGTAAATTGCATACTCTTTTCGACCAGACTCGTCATGCTGGCCCAGCACACACCCCATTGACTCTTCTAATACTGTCAAGTACATTATCAGAGGTCTTCCTTCAACTAGAGGCATAAGGATTGGAGGTTCTTGTAGATATTCCTTGATCTTGTCAAAAGCCTTCTGGCAGTCTTCGTTCCACCTGACCGTTTGTTCTTTTCTTAACAACTTAAACAAAGGTTCACAGGTTGCTGTAAGGTGAGATATGAACCGTGAGATGTAGTTCAATCGACCTAAGAACCCTCGAACTTCTTTCTCTGTTTTAGGTGCAGGCATTTCTTGAATAGCTTTAACTTTATCAGGGTCAACCTCAATCCCTTTCTCGCTAATAAAGCCCAGCAGCTTACCGGATCGCACCCCGAATGTGCATTTGTTGGGGTTCAACTTTAGTTGGTACTTCCTCAGGCGTTTGAACAACTTCAGCAGATTTACCAGGTGTTCTTCCTCTGTAAGGGATTTGGCAATCATGTCATCCACATAACATTCTATTTCTTTGTGGATCATATCGTGGAATAATGTCACCATAGCCCGTTGATATGTTGCACCAGCATTCTTCAGTCCGAATGGCATCACTTTGTAACAGAACGTGCCCCAAGGTGTAATGAATGTTGTCTTCTCCATGTCTTCAGGTGCCATCTTGATCTGGTTGTATCCTGAAAATCCGTCCATGAAGGAGAATACCGAGAACTGAGCCGTGTTATCCACCAATACATCAATGTGAGGTAATGGGAAGTCATCCTTCGGGCTGGCTCTATTCAGATCCCGGTAGTCAACACACATCCTCACTTTGCCGTCCTTTTTAGGCACAAGTACTATATTAGCAACCCACGGCGGATAGCTAGTCACAGCAAGGAACCCGGCGTCCCATTGCTTTTGTACCTCTTCCTTGATTTTCATAGCCATGTCTGGGCGAGTTCGGCGCAGCTTCTGTTTAACTGGTGGGCATTCTTCCCTCAAAGGCAGCTTGTGCACAACAATGTCGGTATCCAACCCTGGCATATCTTGATACGACCAAGCAAACACATCAACATACTCTTGAAGCAAGTCTATCAGTTGTCTCTTCACTGAGTCTTGCAGGCAGGCCCCGATTTTAACTTCTTTCGCGTCTTCGTCTGTACCAAGATTAATCACTTCAATCTCCTCCTGGTGAGGAATAATAACCTTTTCCTCCTGTCTCAACAACCTGGCTAGCTCTTCAGGAAGCTCATACTCTTCATCAACCCCTTCATCAGCTTGATTGATTGGATTGTCAAAGTCATACGATGTCATAGCCGTGCTGTTGTCGGTGCTGTCAGGAAGGCACTCTCTGCAAGGGTTAAGTTGTTCATTTTAGTGATTGATTTTAATCTTGCTTTAGAAAAAAAGTGAAATGAAGTTATCATTTTGAAAACACCGCCATTTATTTTTGTACAAAAAGAAAAATGGAAAAACAGTGAGCAGAAAAGAAAAAGACTCGTTTGCAAAAAGATGTCTGATATTTCATTAATTTAATCTTGTTTGCACAAAAGTACAGATGGCCCTGATTACAAAATGAGTCTTGTCATCTTGGGCAAGATGCAAGACTTTGATGCATGCTTATAAAAATACATGAAATAATAATTACTCTGCATGAGTAACTCTTATAATTTCCTGGGAAGACCAGTTCGGGACACTGCTCCCCGGGATCTTTGGACGAATCCAAATCTCCAGATTGCGCTCCTCTTCCAGCTCGTCTTCCAGACAGTTGATAGCATCAGGGGTAAACATTCCCCCACTGACAAAACCTGGCTCTGCAGCAGCCTTTGCTTGATGTTGAGTTGGTTTGTAACCCAACCCAAACTTGTCTTCTTTTTTCTCCACCGACAGCAGTTTGCCCCAGCCTTGGGCAGTTCCTTCCTCAACAACCTTCCGGGCTTGTTGGTATGATGACATTGGAGTACCAGATACAGCAGATGCTTCATTCACATTCAAAGCTTCAAACCCCTGGCTCATTGTTTCATGGATCTCCCCATCCATTTCAATGTACTTATAGGTTGCCAGGTGGCTGACAAAAATGTCCTCCTCTCCACAGATTGTGACAACTTGGCCTTCCCACTCAAATTTTAACTTTTGGTGAAGGGTAGACGTTATTGCGCCGGCGGCGTGAATCCAGGGTCTACCCAACAAACAGCTGTAGGCGGGCTGAATGTCCATCACATAAAAGATAGTTTTAAAGGTCTGCGGGCCAATTGTCACGGGTAGCTCGATCTCTCCCAGAACCGATCTCTTAGAACCATCAAAGGCTCTCACCACCAGGTTGCTGGGTCTCAATGCCAATCCATCATATTCTAACTTCACCAGAGCCTTCTTCGGTAGGACATTCAGGGAAGAACCTGTGTCCACCAGCACATGAGAAAGGACAGCTCCTTTGCATTCCATGGTTATGTGCAAGGCTTTGTTGTGGTTACGGCCATCCGCTGTCAAGTCAGAATTGGTAAACCCTAGCCCATTGCTAGCAGTAACATTCCCAACCACCGTTTCCAACTGGTTGACAGTAATCTCTTCAGGCACGTAAGCTGCGTGCAAGACCTTAAGTAGTGCATTCCGATGGGCTTCGGAGCACATAAGCAGTGAAAGGATAGAGATTTTGGATGGAGTCTGGTGAAGCTGATCCACAACTTTATAATCACTCTTTTTGATGATTCGCATAAACTCATCAACTTCCTGATCAAATGGAGTCTTCAGGGTTTCTTTGGCAGCTGGATCTTCCTGCACCGGGCCTTTTCCCTTTGCCTTGGCAGCAGCTTCTGCTTCGGCAGTAGGTCTTTGCATTGGTGGAGCAAAGAGACGTCCGCTTCGAGTGAAGCCTCCGCCTCCCCCCACATTATCTACTTGTGGTGCAGGTGTTGATGTTTCAAGAGTGATTCTTTTTCCTTCGCAATACACGTCAGAGCCATAGTGCCAAGGGATGGCCTTGTTGCTTTCATATGGTACTGGTCCAGGCACCGTGACAGTGACTGGACTGATTGCTGCTGCTGAAGGGACTGTAATTGTTTGTGGATCATAAAAGATTGTAACCGGTGCTCTGGCGGGAGCAACACCTTCTGAATGGTAGGCGGAGTTATTTTCAGGATCGTAGAATATGGTAATAGTGGAGACGTCTTCATGATTGATTGCTGGTGTTGTAGGAGGTATTGTTGGAAGGACTGTTGTTGTTGTTGATGGAGATTCGAAATGGAATGAAGCTGAAGTTGTAGCAGGAGAAACTGTTGAAAACTGATCATTTGGGAGGACAGACGAAGTACTTGTTGATGTTGCTGGTGAATTGTCGGGAACAATAGTTGCTGCATTTGTAGGAGGTTCTGGAACCGTTGCTGATGAAGTTGTTGGGTTTGTCGGGAATGATGTAGTGATCTGTAGCAGGCCACTCTGAATAAGGCTGTCAATGCCATTCCTCAGGTCCTCACACCCATTCCATGAAATATTGCAATAGGGACACCCTAGTTCACACCCTGGAAATATTTGGTTCTCGCGGAGTTGAGCTTTGATTTCCACCAATGGTGTCCTGATCTGATCCACACTAGTTATTAAATAAGACGGTCTGTCTTCTTCAATAGCGTTAATTCGGGGACCGCCATGGTTTGGCATAGGGTTTTTATTGACATTGGGTGGAGGTGCAAAATTCAGAGCCTTGGAGTCTACCAAGTCTTGTACCTTCATATGCAGAGCTCTGCATTTTTCTGTACTGTGACCAAGTGCGTTTGAGTGGAAAGCACACCTAGCGTTGGAGTCATAGTTCCTTGGTAGACTGTTGGGATCCGGAGGTGCCAACGTTCTTAGCTCAACTAGGTTGAGTTTCAGAAGTTGTGGCAACAAGGCAGCATACGGCATTGGGATCGGGTCGATCACTCGGTTAGCTTGGGATGGCCTCTGTTGGAATGGCCTCTGTTGACTGTTGTTGTTGGTGTTACTGTTGTTGTAATTCCTTGGAGGATATTGATTCTGCTGATACTGAGGTTGTTGTTGGAAGTTTTGTTGAGGAGGTTGATAGACTGGCTGAGGATGTGCTGGAGCAGGGATGGTGACTGCTGCTATGGACCTCTGAGCATATTGGGGCCTACCCCTGTTTGAATGGATGGCATTGGTCTCGCCAGTTCTTCTCGGGCCTGCAAAAGGCTTTCTTGTACTGCTGGACGAACTGGCACCATTATCGGAAATTTTGCCCATTTTCAACAGGCTTTCAATTCTCTCCCCAGCTATGACAACATCTGCGAAGCTAGTGGAAGAGAAAGCAGCCAACCTGTCAATATACGTTCCCTGGAGAGTGTTCATAAACATGTCTGCCATTTCTCGCTCAGACATAGGTGGTTGAACAGCAGCAGCCAGCTGCCTCCACCTTTGGGCATATTCTCGGAAACTTTCCCTCGAAGACTGTGACATTCCCATCAGGAGAGTCCTGTTGGGTGCCATGTCTAGATTATACTGATACTGTCTGATGAAGGCCTCTGCCAGGTCCTTCCAGCATCTAATTGTTGCTCTTGTCAGATGAGAATACCACTCCCTCGAAGCTCCAGTCAAGCTATCTTCAAAATAGAACATCCACAATTTCTCATCCATTGTATAGGCCTTCAGCCTTCCCAGAAATGACTGTAGATGAGTTCGGGGGCATGAAGTCCCATTATACTTTTCGAAACAAGGTGGCTTGAACTTATGGGGGATCCTGACCCCGTCTACCAAACCCATGTCCATAACGTCAAAGCCCAAAGAGTTTTGAGATTCTAAGGACCTCAACTTCTCAGCTATTTCATCCAATCTTCTATCATAAGCCTCTTCTCCAGCACCCATTACTGTGAACTGGTCTTCTTGAGGGTCTTCCTGTAGTACCCTCCCTGCTGTGGCAGTCCCTTGTATATTGACAGGGATGTTGGCCTCTGGATGGAGATGGGGTCCAAAAACTGGGGGATTGACATGAGGTTGGACCCTCTCGTTGTTACTTGTGCCAGCAGTTCCCACATGGGGTTCCTCTTGATTCCTCCCTTCTACCAAAGCTCTGAGCCTCTCCTGGCTTTGAGCTAAGTTGTTCATTACTTCCATGAACTGTGTTATCTGAGTTCTCATCTCCAACCTTTCGTTGGCCATCTGGTTTCTGACCTCCGTAAGGTCCTGCTGCATCTGATCCATCTGAATTCCCGGAAGGTTGTTTCTAGTTGGGTACCTGTGTGGCCTGTTGAGGGGAAATACCCGGCGGCGAGCAATAATTCCTGAGATTCACAACAGAGGTTAGTAACAACAAAACAAAAACCTACAAAACAAACAAAAGGGTTAGTATGCAATGCAGTTATGCTTATTTGTTCTCAAGGTATCCGGTTTGGCCTTCAGTTTTGACCCTTCCAGACCCTTGAAGATGATGCTGCCGTTGAAGTTGCTCTTGAAGTGAACTTGGATGGCACAAGATAACACAAATATATTACATAAGATGAAATAATACAACTTGTTCATTTTACAACACCAGCCCTCAAAGGGGTCAAAATACATCACAACAAGCAAAAGTACATGAAAAGGAATAACAACAAGCAAATGATCAAACCCCAAGGCCAAACTCATCCTCACGAACTTCCTTAAGAAGTGCTTCGGTCACAGGATCATCCGGACGCTCCGTGAGACCTCTGATGAGAAGGTTTCTTGTTGCAACAGCTGCAGTCAACTTCTTGTTCTGACTTTGGTCCTTAGACCTCTTCACTCCAGCTCTGATTTCTAGCTCTGATATTTCCTTCTGGGCTGCTGCCAGGGCTTTTTCCATCTGCTCCATCTTGTCCTGGACTCTCTTGTCTTCTAGAGTACGGGCCTCAGTGATCCGGACCCACCTGGCCTGACTCTCTTTCAAATACAAGTCTGTTCTTGCTCTCTGGAACTGGGCTTCTTTACAAGCATTCTTCAGAATCTGCTCACCAGCTTTAGACTTGTTGATATAATCTCCAGACTTCTCAATTTTAGTCAAGTGTTCCACTCTTAATTTCTCCAATCTCTCAATCTCCCTCACACCTTCACTCCTCTCCCGGAGGGTCTTCTGCAAGGCCTGGGTTAACTTCTCATTTCTTTCCTTCAAGCTCTCAAACTCCTCCAAACTGATAGTGGCAGGGGGTGGTGCTGAAGATGACTCAGGCATGTCTTCTATGGTGAAAGGCATTCCAGAGAAATGGGCCCTAGCATGGGACCACTCATAATATTGGACTGATGCCACATTATTGCACTTCCCCAGAATGGTGATTCCCTTGGTTTGAACATGATCCCAGGCCCAGGCGGCCTGCCTAACAATTGCCAGACTAATCTTGTTCTCACAGTAGAGGGTCTCAACTAAGTCTTGCTCCCTGGGAGTATGGACCAGTGCATAGCCTAATTGCCTCCTGAACAGCAGAGGGTTGTAATTGATACTTCCCTTGACCCCTATTAAAGGCACATTGGGAAAGTGCCCACAGCTTGTAATGATATCTCTGCCCTTGGTGCTTTGAGTACACCATCTGATGTCTGCTGAAGTGAGAGTAGTGAGCCTCTTAGCCCAGTTGCTTTGCTGATGAGGATTTAGGAATGCATCTGTCCTGGGTAGATGCTTAAGAAGCCAAGCATGGAATAATGGGGCACAACACCTCACTAGCCTTCCCCTCTGCTTCTCATTCTTCTGATGTACTGAGTAATAGAGATCTCCTAGCAAAGTTGGCACTGGGTTCTTCAGGATGAGCAAATGGATTGCATTTTTGCTAATGAATCGAGGCTCATCTGCAAACAACACAATTCCATATATGCACAAGGCCAGCAGGGCACAAACAGCTTTCCATTCTCCTAGAGAAGCCTTCAAGGTAGCTTGAGAAATTAAGAAGTCCAGATGAAAACCAGGGATCCCAGCTTTAGAGGTCATATGCTGCTCAATTAGGACAGGCTCCAGGTGCAAAGCTTTTGCTACTTCTCCATTAGCAGGAAAGACCATCTCAGGGTTGAAAGGAATTTCTCTCCTGATAGGCATACCAACTAATGAGGAGTACTCTTCCAATAAGGGGCCCAACTGAAAGTCTTGAAAAGTAAAACATCTCAGTGGAGGATCATAAAACTGAATGCAGGTGTGGATGAGGCTCCTTTGTGAAGGGTCCAGATCCATAACCATGTCCAGTATATCTCCATAACTCTCCCTGAACAAGGGTATGTGATCTGGAGTGATCAGGGTTTGGATCCTCCTGATGTCTGATAAGTCTGGCTGGAAGAAGTGATAGGTGATGTTGCTTTTCTTTGGAGCCATGATGCTGAAGACTGAGTAGGGTGCTGATGAAGATGTTGAGAAGTGGGCCACTGGCTGGCTAGTGCAAGTAACTGAAGTATATGGCTGACAAGCTGAAGCAAGTACTGGTGGAAATAGGTCAATACTGCAGATGGGGTCAAAACCAAAACCAGATGAAGGTGGATACCCTGAAACACAAATAAGCAAATGTTAATATGATGCAATGGTTATGTATGCAAATGATATGCAAGGGTTTGTGCCTGAGCTGGATCTGATTAAATGCCTTGGTATAGATCCATGTGTGTTCAAGAATTCCAGATGGAGGTCTAAAAATCCAGTAACCAGGGTGGGGGGGCTCAAATAAAGAGCCACAAGTCCAAGGTTTTAGAATCACAAGAACTGTCCAACATGGAGTATTCTTAACAAAGTCAAAGTAACAGGGTATTCTGAGGTCAAGGTACCTGCAAACCTGTAAACAGCCCAACCCCCTCACAGGTGATGATCTAGAACAAGGATCCTCAGACTTGGATCAGTTATGAGAAGTGTAAACAATTCTAACCCGGAGGTACAGTGTTTACAATAACCATAACAATTCCTCCTCTAATTCACCTCAGTTTCTGAAGGTTAATACTAAAAGGTCATCCAGACTTAGCAGGCTTCCCAGATAGCCCTAGCATTGCAGGAAATCTGCAACACAGAGTTCTCAAGAAGAAACCCATATCTGAACCGTGTTTCATATTCCCGCACCAGACCGAAATGGAATGGGAAAGAATATGATTCACTCTAGCCTAGGTGTCACTCAGGTCCCAGGTATAGGACCTTAACTCTCAATGAATCACCCACCCACCAAGGCAAACAACCAGATCCAGCCAGCAGCAATGACAATATGATATAAATAAATGCAATAAAGAAAGCAGTAAAGTAACTGTACACAAAGCAATAAACAAAAATAAATACAAGCACATAACACCCCAGTAAACACAAATCAAACAAGCGCTAGGAGGAACCCACAAAAAGAACCAGAAGCCCTGGTTGCAGTATAAGGTTCCCCAGCAGAGTCGCCAAGCTGTCGCTCCCGACAAATGACACCAGGGTCAAATAAAGGTACAGACGCGAACGGTCGGCGAGAGGGACAATGAGAACACACAGCCGTGAACTCACTGGAGATGAATAGAGTCGCCAGCTAGGCATTTTTATCCCGGAGGAAAGGCAATGCTGCATAGACCTAGAAAAAGATGGATAAGACGGTTGCGAACCAGAGAGACTGAGAAAGGGGGTTGGTTACAACCTGGGAAGGTATTAGCACCCAGATTGTCCGTCGTACTCGACGGGATCCACGCTTAAAAGATTTGTGTTATAAAGGGGTAGTGTCAGTGCAATTTGTGTATAAAATAGCTGGAAAAGAATGTACAGGTGTCAGTGTAAAAGAAATGAAGTGTATAAGTGATGTGAAGTATGAAAGTGTCAGTGTAAGAATGAGAATGAATTGCTCATGACCATGAGGCTTAAAGAATGAAGCTAGAAAGAGGGGAATGTACAGAGACTTTTGTTCGATAACCGTTAAGTTATGCCTACGTATCCTCTCGTGCAATGAGGAAGTCAGAACACCGTAGTTCGACCCAAAGAGACTGAAGGATGAATTGACTTGTGAAATGCTTGCTTGTCAATGCTCAAGTGTATGACCTGTCTTGCTCAGGTGCAAACTGTCTTGCATTGGACGGAAGAAGCAAGTTCTCGTTTGTGAGTGAAGGTGATGAGAAAAGAATCCCGGAGGAGACGATTTTTGTTTGTTTTGAGTTTTCAGTCTTTTATTGCTTTTGAAGTTTGTCATAGGATAATGAGCTTAAGCCTAAACCAATGGGTTAGTAAACTCATCACATCTTCCCTCTGATTAGGGGTAATGAGAATACCTTAAGTGTGAAGTCAGATTCTCACACTTAATCACCTTTGGTGTAGGATTAAGATCATTAACCTACTTGTGATTATTTAGATGTTTTTTGTGATTTTTGTTTAATGTTAAGTAATGAGGTTAAGCCATAATCATGGATTAAACAGACCCATTACACCATCCTAAAAGAAGGATGATAGATGAGAATGTTTAAGCTGAGGAAAGCTCCTCAACTTAATCCATGATTAGGGATTAAACCCATGACAAAACAAAGCCTTTATTAAGTGGATTTTATTAAATGGTGAGATGAAGAAGTGTGTTTTATGATTTGTAAGACAACTTGAGGGGGACTTGTCCATTAACACTAGGGTTAGTCCTTCTTAACCAATTAAGGAAGAATTAGAACCCTAATGCAAGGCCCAAGTTACAAGTGTGATGTCTTGATGATTATTAAGTGAATTGATTAAGAGATTTAAACACATAAAGGGTTTAACACTTAGGATTAAAGTTATACACTCCATCCTAAGAGAAGGATGCAGGCATAACCCTAATCACAAAGTCTTAAAGCCTTTAGGGTTTAGTCCCTGATTATGAGGTGAGAAGAGAGGACTCAAAGAGAGACACAAAGGTAAAAACTATGAGGGGGACTAATCAAAACCCTAATTCATTGTCATGCTTGGTTGATCCTAAGGTTTGTGTGGTTTTCAAGAACAATCTTCAGAGGAGCCACCAGGAAGCAGATGAACAAGATCAAGAGAAGCAAAGTAACTTGCTTCATTTAAGAAGACAAGTCACTTGAAGAAAGAAAGTAAGAAGGAGAAGAAAGAGCAAGCTCAATCTCAAACACAAGATAAAATGCAGCAATGATGCATAAGAGAGATGAAAAGAAAAGTTATGAGAAGTGAAGGCAAATTCACTTCTCAAGTTTACTTACCACCTGAAATGTTAGAAAGAAATGCAATGCAATGCTAAATGAAATGAAATGACATGATGCTAGACCAAACCAGAAGCATGTTGATGATGATAATGATGCTATGAGATGCTGCAAACATGAGGCAAGGCATGGGGATGTTCATACAAGATTATGAATGCAAATGATGCAAGTTAAGGAGCATGAATGAACATGAAAAGTTATGAATCATACAAGACAAATGACATGGCAAATATGTAATGCAATGGTCAAACATGCTTTCTATATGTCTTAAGATGTCAAATGGATCACAAGAATGCACAAAATGCAAAGACAAGTCATGTTATGCAAGGAAATGCAAGAAGGATGCAAGAGAAATCCCAAATTAGGGTTCATGAATCAAACATCAAACAAAAACCCAAAACAGAAGCAAACCCTAAGGTAAAAAATGGAAAATGCCACTCAATGAAACCTTAAACCTATAATGAACCACTGTCCAAAGGGGAGCTCTCAACTCTCAACCAAACTCAAGATATGATTTTTCTAAGTTATTAGGGTTTTTTAGGGTTCTTAACAAAAGAAATGTCAAACAAATAGAAAATGCAAGATCAAATCATGGCCATTTTACCCTAGGAACTACATGCCAAACACAAAACAATGCAAGAAGAATCAATGTCTCAACCTTCTCCAATAGGCAGAAATGAATTTTTGAATCCATGATCAAAATAATGCATAAAAAATGATTTAATTCAATGAAAAATTCTTAAAATGCAACAAGATCAAAAAAGAAATTTGGTTTGAAGGTTGGACAATGTTTCTAAATGTCTTAGAACATTTCATGAATTTTTTTGTAATTTTTAAATACCTAAAAGTATTTTTAATAAATTAATTTCCATTAATCAATTAAAAATAATCTTTTAAATATTTAAAAATACTTTTTTAATGATAAAAAATAAAATAAAAATGTTTTTGTGTCTTAAAAATTAATAAAACTTTTAAGAAAAAGTTTCATAATTTTTAAGATATTTTTGCTATTTTAAAATAATTATACAAGTTAATTGAAATAAAAATGAATTAAAATCAAATAAAATAGGAAGTAATCAGGATGGATGGATGAGATTGATTCTGAGTTTAAATTGGTTGACTGCGCGCGTCATCCAAGGGTCCAGGTTGACTCTGATTAAATTAATTAAATTATGGATTAATTAGGCTAACACGTGGATTAGGGCTAAGCAAGCTGATCTGGGCCATCCAAAAGAGAGGGAAGTCAATAGGTCAAAGGCCATCTACGGCTCAAATTCAAACTGAAGTTAATGACGCAATTAGGGCATAATCACTCTCAGGTGGCCGGAGAAGACCTCCGGTCGTCTTCTCCGGCCAGCACCTCACCTGAAAAATCCCCAAACCCCTCAAATCGTATCAAAAATGAAAACTAAGAACATAGAAATGATCTCCATCCTCTCACGAATCAAACCCCTCTCTCAAAACACATTTCTTCTTCCTAAACAAGCTGAATCGAAAGAAATAAAAACTAGGGCACGCAAGCTTCAGAGACAAATTAAATACTCAAATCAAAGCCATTTCAAAAACTAAGAACATCAGGATGATCAGTGAATCACATAGAACAAGTTTGTAACAAGAAAAATGATTTCTGGAAAAATAATTTTCGAGCTACCTGAGATTTGGAGCTTTCAATTTGAGGACTTTCTGGCCACTTCTCCTTGTGCAATCCACTCCACTTGGTCCACAGAAGATGCTTGAATGCTCAAAAGGAGTTTAAGTTGGCTGGATAATGAGATTCGAAAGCTCCTGCTCAAGCTTGGTCAGAAATGGCAATGGAGTTTCTGGCACTTTCAGGTCATGGTGAGGGGTTGTTTGTGATCCTGAGGATGAATGGAGAAGGTCTGTGGTGTTTGTTTGTGTGTTTTTGAGCTATGGTGAGAGTTTCGAATGAAACTGCAAAATGAAGTGAGAAATGGCAGTGAGATGTTCAGGCTGTTTCAGGCTCGTGTTCTTGGTGCTTTGTGGTCTATGGAACAAGGTGAGTTGAATGGTGAAAATGGTTGAAGTGTTTTCAGGCTGTGGAGGCAGATTCGAAGCAAGTTGCAATGTGGTGTGTTTTTGTGAATGTCCTGGTATGAATGGTTTCAGGCTTGCTTAGTGTTATGTTTTGCTTGCTAAAGGATACAATAAACAAATGCAAGTGGCCAGAGGATGTGACATGGCCTGTGGTGATTGGGATGTTTACTTTTGCATAAAGTCCACCTTTTGTGTAAGGCAAGTATGGCTTGACTCTAGGCAAGTACAATGGGCATGGGCTGCGCAGCAAAGTGAAGGGAAAGGCTAGGCTTGGTCCAGCATTCAAGGCAGCAAGTTGGTAAAATGTTATGAGTGGTTTTGCAAGTTGTTGTAACTTTGGTTCACATGTGATTCTTTGTCCAACCAAACATGAAACCATGGGCATTCTTAGTTCATTTCTGATTTTTAGGACTTAGAGAAAGTTTATGTGCTGGTTTGAAATGAATTAGAGGCTGCAATATGCATTGGTTCAAGATTTTGCAAAATTCTCACTTAGGGCATGCCTTGAAAATCAATGATTTTAGCCAACTTTGCATTGCCATAACTTTTGATCCAAGAAGAGTTTGGTCATGTTCTTGTACTTTTTGAAAAGGGAAAGATGAGATCTACAACTTTCATGACCAAAGTTTTTCCATTTGAAGCCTTTTTGGATCAAGAATCAAGGCTTGAAAAATGACCTAAAATGATGCATTCTTGAAAAGTCAACTATGCCCAAAAAGTCAACATTTGCAAAAACCCTAAATTCTTGATTTTTATGAACTTCAAACTTCTTCCATGATCAAATAAAGATCATATACACTCAAAATGATGAAGATCACCCATTGGTTGGGTCATTGGGGGCCTCAGATGCCCTGATTTTGCACTGACTTGTCTGAAAAGTCAACCTTTGATCAGATGACTTCCCTATGGAATTTCTTCATGAAAATTGATATGAATACTCCCTATACCATATAGAGATCAATGGAAACAAGAATGACCAAAAAATTTGGGGTTATGGCCTCTGAAACCAAAACCCTAATTTTAGGTCAACTATGCAGTTCATCCTGGCTCTGCATCCACTCAAACCCTAGTTCTTGTGATTCCCTTGCATTTTTGACTTTGAGGAGATGTAATATGATATAAGAACACACATGTACCCCTTTGAGTTGATTGGTGGTCTTTGAAATGGCTCAAGATGCCTTAGGATTGCTCAGATCACAAACCCTAGGTGCAGATGCCTTAGAAACTATCCAGTGAATCAAAAATGAGATGTGAGATGATATGTTTGTGTTTATGCATATGAGGATGATCACAAGCCATGGTGTGAATGGGTGAGGGCAAATTTGGGGTGTTTACAACGGTTTCTAACATTATGTCCTACTATGTGAAGAAATTTTGCTACTTGTTCCTCGATAGATGCCCTTTGTGTATGTGTAAGTCCACCTTGATCTTGTAATAAGGTGCACAAGTTTAAGAAAGTTTTGGGACCCATACGAATGATGTCATAACATCGTTCACTTCCTACAATATGTTTCATCAACTGATTTCTAACTTTCTCTCTTTGCTCTATGATTCTATAAGGTATTTATGATCGTTTACGCTTGTTTTTTAGCGAACATATTAGAACAATAATGATAGATACTTGAAGAATCATCATTTGAACCAATTTCATATACTTGATTCTTATGTCTTCGATAGTCATTTATAACAAATTAAACAATAAAGTTTACTTTATAACAAATCAGAACATCATATAAATCTATATATAAATAAATTAAATTAAAATATTTATAACAAATCAAACACATCATATAAAAATCAGAACATATCAATTAATTTTTTTATAACAAATCAAATACATAATTTCAAATCTAAATCAAATCAATTAAAAGTTTTTATAACAAATCAACAATTTATTAGCCTATTTTTTATGATATAATAACTAATTTTAGCCTATTTTTATATTAACCTATTTTTTTATTAACCTATTTTTGTATTATCAAGAAAACATTTACTAGTGAGGTGAGAACATAAGCTCAATTTTATGGTTTATCATTCCTAATGATTCTTTTACCTTCTTAAATTCAAATTTCTTTTCTGATATCCAGGTTGAGGGAAATCTTCTTTGTTTGGGAATACATAAAAGTGACAATTTGAATATCATTGGATGTGAGTATATAGCAGAAGAAACATTTCTTCAAAAAAAATATATGATATAGATTTACTTATATATACATCGTCAGTGTACAAAAGGTTTTACACATGCATTCACGTCGTCATTGGATGAGCTAAAAACACATGCATGTTTAAAACCTCTTTTGTATACAAACAAATCCTTTTATTCTTAGTTGAAACAAATAAAAATATATATGACCTGATGCAGAAAACTTCATGATTGGTTACCGTATAGTTTTTGATCGCGAAAACATGAATCTTGGTTGGAAGGGATCAAATTGTGAGTGTAACTATTAGAATAGTTTGTTTTGTGATACCTAATTTAGGTTTACAATAAAATACCTAATTTCTAAAAATTGAAATACTCATAAACTTAAAAATAAATCAATAGAATACAAATAAATAGATGAAAAAATAAGAAGAAATATAACATACCTTGTTAAGATAGAAGATGAAGGTTGAGAAGGAGAAGAGTTTCAATGAGTAAATAGAAAAATATCCCGTGAAATAGAACGGTTAATAAAATTGAAATTTTGGAGGACAAAATTGCAAATGTGTTATTAGTTGATTCCATTCCATTAGATACACTCCAATTTGGGGGGAATGAAAAATGGGTTAAAAGAGTGGTATTGGATGGAATTGGTTCCATCACATTCCATTCCATTCCATTCATTTTTTGCAAAACCAAACAATGGAATATAACTTCATTCCATTCCACTCCATCTCATTCCATCCCTTTCCATTAATCCAAACAGACCCTTAGGAACTAATTGATTTTAATTTATGAAAATTGGAATAATCAAAACTCATAAAACCTAATAATTGGCACCGTGAAAATTAAAAAAGGTCATTAAAACTCATAAAATCATGATCTCCACCGTCATTTTGGATTTCAATAGGATAAGATTCCTTTTTTGGGTCCATTCCGGCGGTGACAAGTGTCACCGTCCGGTAGGACCAATGACGTAACACCCCGTAATTTATTTAATTCTCCGGATAATATTAATTAAGGCCAATAGGATTCCGGTTTATTATAAGATTTTTAATGAAAAACCATTTAGAGTAAATGGAGTTTAAATTTGGCTAACTGGTATTATCTATTTCGGAGGTTTTATTAATTTGAGGATTAAGAGATATTTTGGATACTCTCTATTTTTGGACGCATTGGTAAAATATAAGTTTTTATATAATTGTTATATAGAAAGAAAATGAGAGAAAGAAGAAGTTAGTAAGAAAATAAGAGAAAAAGGAAAAGAAGAGAAAAGAGAAGAAGAAGGGAAACCCTAAAGCTTCAAATTCATATTTCTCCATCATCCGCTCGTTGAACCGGCTCATACTTTCCGCTAATATTCATATCTCGAAGTGGTTTCGTAGTTAGATAATTTTGTTATGACTTTTGGCTGAGTTTTAGGGTTATGAGTTTTTAGAGATTTTGGTAAAAAGTTTGAAATCGAAAGATTAAACGGTTAAAAACTCGATTAAAACTAAGTATGATGTTTAGTACATGATTATAGGTATATTTGTATTTGGATTCCTTTGGTTTGGTGCAATTTTGTGAGATTGGGAGTTTTGGGAAGAGTTTCCCGTAGATGTTTTTAGCAGAATTTCTCTGTGTTTTCCCCGCGAACAAGGTTCGCGCCGCGAACTATTTGAATTCCTCTGTGTTCGCCCCGCGAACAGGGGTCGCTCTGCAAACTGTAACTTTCAGGCTGAGTTATGTTTTCCTTCATAGAATTATGTTTTCTTTTATAACTTTTGATCTGGATATTCGTTCTAAGTGTTCCACATATCGTTTTGAAGCTAAAATTATGTATTTTCACATGATGCTGAAAAATATAATTGTTACCCGAATTTTACCCGACTTTTCAATTATACGGTAAAAATGCTAAGTTAGGGAATTGTGAACAAAAGATAATAAAAAGGTACAACTTGTGAGATATCTAGGATTCCCTTGGGCTAGTGAGAATTTAGATTTTGTATCGCTTTGGGTCCTCCATAAGGTCTTGTATAAGTCTCAATGTGGTTACTTTGTGTTTCACAAGAGCATTCGTAAGGACTTGAGGTACCCATTATGTATACACGGGCGTTGATTTGAGATGTGTAGGCTATAAGTCCTCCGTAAGGTCTTGTGTAAGTCTCAATGTGGTTACTTTGTGTTTCGCAAGAGCATCCGTAAGGACTTGAGGCGAGTGCTATACTAGTTAAGCGTTAATCTTGAGTAAGTCTTAAGGTGGGTTGCCTTTAGTCCCACGTGAAGCATCCGTAAAGATTAAAGAGAGTGTTATATCGAATCCTCCGTAAGGTCTTGAGTAAGTCTTGAGGTGGGTTGTCTTTAGTCCCACGTGAAGCATCCGTAAGGACTTGAGGTAGATGTTTCACTTAGCTTATGTTTCGAGAGGTGTATGGATCTTAGTTCCTTTGGATCCCGGTTTTGTGTGTGAGAATGGTTAGAGCTTAAGATTTTAGAATCAAACCTTTTCGAGCAGAGTGAACTCTAAGATAGGGAACTCACTGAGATATTTTATCTCACCCCATGTTGATGTTTTTATTTCAGGTACTTCAGGTTCCGCAAAGGGTAAGGATAAGGCGACTTGATTATCCTTGCTTGTTTGATGGCTTCTTCCGTTGTGGACTTTTCAGATCTTTGGATCTAGTTCTTAGATTTTGTATTTTGTGAACATCTTGTACTATTTATAGCCTTTTTGCTAGTACCTTATGTTGTAGTGACTATATTTATACAATGTGTTATTAAGAACTTGTTGTATTTCAATACCAAACTTAAATTTATATATGAAAAATATGCTTTGATGTATGTCTTTTATATATGGGTATTACAAATGAATATTGCATCCTGCTCATATAACCCCACTGTATTACCATATTCCCGCACATCTTGAGCCTTCCATTACGCCATCATTATCATCAACATGATCCAGCGGTTTAGATTGATCCCTCAAGTCAACAGAGTTGACTGAGGGCGCACCGTACACCACCAGGCTCCCTTATGCGCCTTTGGGCTTAAAGGATCACTATCTGCACCCACGTTTTCTAGCCCAAGGTCTTTTTTAAATAGAAAATTACTTTCTTAGCACCCCCTGCAGTTTCTTTTTTATTTCTTTTAATATTTCTTTTTAATTCTTCTAAAAAATCCACTTTAAAAAAATAATTTCCGTAATAAAGAATTTCAGAAATTAAAAATAATAGTTTAGCAAATTAAAAGATTTGTGACAAATTTTAATTCCCTTTTTTCGACTTTTTCTCATTTATTTCGATTTTTTTCTTTATATTTCTTTTAACTTTTATTTTTGTTGCAAATTTACACATTAATTCATTTGTTCATATTCTTGCATACTCATATTAAATTCAATTACTAACAAATTTTTTGTTGTAGGAGGTATTATTCGAGGACCATGCTTACGAATTTGGATTATTTTTCCATTATGCTTTATTGTTTTATGGTTCTTATGCTTTCATGATGTAATAGTGTAGAATACCTTGTATGCTTGTATAGTGTATATAATTAGGGTAGGAAAGATAAAATGAAGTGTTAGAAAACCAAATTTCAACAAGGGAAGAAAAGAGATATTCGATCTAACGTCGAATAATTTCAAAAAAAATAATGAATTTCATATGATTTTAGGACCTCCCTCGATTACACCTTCGCTCCACTCCAATAAACCAAAGCACACCCTTGTATGATATGAACTATAAGTCGCGTGTCTCAACACCGTGCAATCGATCCACCTGATCATCCATTCCATTCTTTTCGTGACTCATCATACGTTATCACCAACCATGACATAGGAGGACCGTGTTCATTATTTCATTTTAATATTCACATTCCATACTTAATTTCCACATACTTGTGTTTGCTTCACATGCTCCCTTAGGGTTCACAACTTAGACTTAATTGTCAGTTAAAGCCACATTGTGATAGACTTTAGGATAGTCATCCATGTATGCTAACTTAGGTAGATTTTTCCCTTTAATCCTTAACCTTAGGATCAATAATTGCATGCTAACAGTAGGATTCGAGTCTTAGTCTCCCCATAGTTTTTCTTTACAACTTTGAGTCTCACTTCTCATCTTCAAAGAAAAGCAAAAAAATTTAATAATGGAAGTGTGTACAATATGCCACGAGCCTTAAGCTATATAGGAAATGATTAGTAGAGGTCTCCTCCACTCTTCTAGAATTCTTTACAAGCGTTCCATTGAGGGAGACCTTAGAAAGTATTCGCTCCTGTATCATAGTCTTTAGTGTTGTTCATACGGTAAACACAAAAATCAAAACACTTCTTCTAAAAAACAATCAACCAACAAGACACCACGTCTTCTCTTCTCATCTCTCATTCTTTGTGGACGATTATGACTTCTCTCAACATCTCGAAAACAAGACTGTAACACACTCGATTCAAAGATCCTACAACACATGAGTTAGAGTCATGGCAACATCGTCCTAAAAAACACAAACGGATATCATCCCTAGTTAGGCGAACTACGTCGACTCTGATTCTCATTTCCCATGAGATACGTAGGCAGTGGGGTAGGGCCCATTCGAGCACACTCTTTATTTTACCTACATTTTTCATGTACCTTTCCGTTCTCTCTTTCCAGTTCCATCTCTCATTCTAGTTCCAGTAGCGGTTTTTATTTAACATCAGTTTATTATCACCCTTTGAAACAGAAAAACAAGTGTGGATCCCATCAGGTACGACAGACGATCTGGGGTGCTAATACCTTCCCAGTTCGTAACCGACTCACGAACCCAGAATATTTGGATCGCAGGCCTTGTCCTTTCCTTTTCTCTTCGGTTTGTGCAACATTATCTTTCCCACGGGATAAAAATGCATGGCTGGAGACTCTACCTTTTTCACGCTACTTTCAAGTTTGTACTAGGATGAAAATCTCGGGAGCGGCACTAAGATAAAACATGTGGAAGCTTGGTTAATGGGAAAGAGTACAAAGAACTTATGTACATGATGGAAAAAACTTACCTCCATGTGAAAGAAAGTATTGGATACCATTTCACATGGAACAACACCCAAATAAATGGAATGATATATTCGAGGATTGATAAGGTCTTGGGCAACCTTGATTGACAACATAAAAAAATGGATACCATTCTCCATGTTATGAACCATGAGGTCTCTGATCATGTGCTTTAATTTATTTGCAGGATCAAACCCCTAAAATACCTAGTAGAACTCCCTTCAAATTCCAAAATGTGGTGGTTAGAAAAGCTTGCTTTAATGATGTTGTGAAGTAGAGTTGGGCCATGCCTTTAATAGGAAATGTTATGTGTATCATTTAGACTAAGCTCCAAAGGCTTCAACCTATTATTAAAAACATTAGTAAGTCCTATGGAGGCATCACTCAGTAGCTGGAAAAATATAGAGAAGATCTTTATGCAACCCAAAATAACCTTCTTAAAGATAGATTGAACATTCATATGATTGATAAAGTGAAAGTAGAACCACGAAGGTTCTTAGTTTGAGCAATGTTTAAGAGCATTTATTAAAGCAAAAATACAAAGTTGAGTGTCTTAGAATTGGGATGGCAACAATGCCTACTTCCATGCTTCTTTGAAGTCCAAAAGAAGAAAAAATACAAATTTGTAACACGGTGGGAGAACTGACTTTCTATATATGTTGCGGATAGCAAGAGTCGCCACCGACTTTTATTTTATCCATATGGAAAGGGCATAAAAGAACAAGAAAGACCTATTTTTAAGGACTTGAGTTCGGGGGTAGGTTATATAAAGGGAATGTGTTAACACCCTTTATATTCATGGTTATCCATGGGCTCTTAGTTACTTAGCTCACTTAATTGTTTTGAAAAGTGTGAAGTGTGTGATTAGAAAATTTTCTAAGTACTTTGTAATGATCCTCGTATGGATGTATACAAAGCCTCTGTTTTGAAAATGTTTGAAAATTGTGAGGTGTAAAGAGTATTTTAAAGGGTGTGAACCAGTAACTTAGAGTTCCTACCCTAGACTAAGTCATTCATGTTCTTTTATATTCTTTCAAGGGTAAGGTTGTCCCTATTATTAAGGAATAGGTAGTCATTACCTTGGATTTTATTAAGGGACAGGCATATGGTCATTGTATGGTCAACGAAGGCAACAGGGGGGGTGTCTTTAACAATTGGGAGGGACTATCATCTTTTAAACCGAATGGACAAAATCATTATCGAAGGCAACATCATAGGCAAAATCGTAGGGACTTCATCTTTTAAACCGGGGAGGGACAAAATGATTTTTATTTGAAGGGTCGTTTGCTTAATACACCCCCACTTTCGAGGGACTTGACCATATAAAGACAACTTTTAAGAAGGGTAACCCTAGGAGGTGCAGACAGCGATCATAGATCGACTTACGTGTGTGAATGATTATATTCAAATATTTAATCTTTTATAATAAAGTTATCTAAGTCCTTTTTAATTATCAAATTATGTTTCGTACTCCCTATTTAATAACCATAAATAAAATAAAATAAATAAAATGCGAAAAAAACAGTAAATCCTACGCTATTACATCGCATAGGAACAATTACATAATTATGAAGCGAAAAATAAAATATAAAAATTTTACAGGTGAGAAACATTTACATAATTATAATGGCGAAACAGAAAAATATCACAGCAACAATAACAAGGCAGGTTATATGAATAACATAAAAAAGAGGAAAATGTTTAAGGTTTGAAAAATATTTAAGGTTTTGAAAAAAAGAAAAATTTAGGTTTAATAAATAATTAGGGTAATAAAAGATAAATTAGGGTTTAAAAAATTTTAGGGCTTATTAATAAAACTTAGATTTTTAAAGAAAATTAAACAATTGTTAATTATAATTAACTAATTTTAAAAAAATATATAAAACTAAATATATAAAAAAAATATTATTAAAGGAATAATTAAGAATTTAATGAAATAAGGTCATTAAGATTTTCTTAGGAAAAAAAGTTTTTAAAAATAAGTTAGAATTAGTTTAAGTTAATATTAATTAAAAAAGCAATGAAATAAGGCAATATAAGAAAAAACTAGAGAAATTGTTCAAAAATAAAGGACCTGGGAATCGAACCCAGGTCCAGTCCCTCCCAGGAGGAATCCCTTGCCAATGGAGCCACACGCGCGTTTACCACCAGGCTATTCAGCCTTTGGTGAAATAATACGGAAATAATAAAATCAAAGGGAAACTTAAATTTGAATCCTGAGTTTGGCGCCACCAAGTCATCTTCTTCTCCAAATTTCCTGCGAATTTTTATGCATTTCCTACTGAGAATTTTTCTTCGTTTTAGCCTTGCCCAGGAAACCCTATGTTATTCCATATGCTATGAAACCTGTAATATTTTATTAAATTAAACACACCAATATAATCACCACATCATTTGCAATTGAATTATGTCATTGGAATTTGTTTATAATTGCTAAATCGCAAATCCCTAATTTGAGAGTTCAAAACCTAACAATGGTGTTTCGCTATTAAGGCCATGAACCTTCGATTTAATTATCCAGAAAGCATCCTAGGGTCATAACAAACACAAACCAGACATCAAATTCAATCAATAATGGTTAAATGTATGAAAACTAAAAAATGCATAAGAGAGGAAGAACACGATTCGGTTTGTGCTTATGGCAATGGTTTTGATCATGTAGATGATGTAAATACATTCAGTGAACACCCAGGAAGGTGTTGCAACCTTTGTTTCACCTTGAAATTGCCTCTAGGTTAAAATCCGAATCTTACTTTTTGAAGGTTTTTTGTGAATTTGGAACAAGGGTTTTCCTCTAAAAACGTCCCTTTTGCTTTGGTCTTGTTATGTTTATATCATAGAATCATTCTAGGTCAATTTTTGGGCCTTTTGTTTATGGATTAAGGTTACTTGAGTGTGAAGAAACAATCATATATAACGACTAAAAAAAATCACATATATCCTTACTAAATTGGTCTAGCACGAATTTGGAGAGTATCCAATCAGTTTAAATGTTGTGTGAATGTTTCTAGAACAAAGATTTGATCCAAATATTGACTTTTTATATTTTTATTTTATTTAAATTGAATTTTAACAAATAAAATCCAAAATAATAGAAAATAAATTATAAAAATAAGAATAAATGGTCATTGGGTCGTGCATGACTTTATCTTTGAGATTGGGTTGCAATTTTATGGGCCCATTTGGAAAATTTTGAAGTTAAGACCTTTTTTGCTTCATACACCCCTTGAAAATTTCCCAACTTTGACAAGGCACAACTCCCTAAATTTTAAGGATATGAGAGTGATCTTGGACTTTTTAGAAATCTTAGAGAGTCCTCTAATAAACCTCTTGTGTACCATGTCCATATCTTTTATCATTTTCAAATTATGAGCTTTGGAAAAAGTTGACTTTTTGTTGACTTTCAAAAGGACCTATAATGTTTTAGCTCATACCTTCCAAATGAAGCATTTTTAGGCTTGGCTTGTGAGACACAAAGTTGTAGAGAATTAAATTTCCTTCAAAATGAGATTTGGATGGGAAATTTTTGGATGAAGTATGTGAAAGTTATGGTTGGTCAAAGTTCAGTTGACCTTTACTTTGAAACCCTAATTTAGAAACTTCTTGATTCTTGATGATCTGAGATTTCCTTAATGAATCATGATCAACCCTTGATCAAATGATGAATTTTACCTCATAATCTTGATGTTGACATAAAATCTTGAAGCTTGACTTTAAGTTGACCACAGTTGACCTCAGTTTGACTTTTTTTATCAAGTTGACTGATTTTTGAATACTTGAACATTTGACTGGTCAAACATATTGGGAAAGCTCTGAAACATGACATGGAGATTCTTGAAGACATGCGGGATGTTATGAAGCTCACTTGATCATAATTGTACATCATGCTAGACAAGCCCATACTATTCCAAGATGGAATGAATATGAGTGCTCCATGGAATGGGGCTATACACAAGAAGTTTTTTCATTCTTTTATTAAGTGTCTTTTTAATCTTGTTTGAAGATGAGAGAAGAGACTCAATAGGAAAAAGGTCAAAGATAAAGGGGGACTAAGACACAACCCTAAATTTTATCATTATGTACAAAAAGTGATACTATGGTTTGTGAGGTAGTCTAAACCTAAGGAGAAGAAAGGCAAGTTAGAATTCAACTTACTTCCTAAGGAAGTTAAGTTGAATCTAAAGAACAAAAGGGAAGCCTATGAACAAAGCACCAAGTGCTAAAGAAAACACAATTAAAATGCATAAGAGATAGGAATGAAGTAATTCTTACCTCAATCTTCCACCCTACAACACAAATGTTAACATGAAGAAGCAATTTGAACAATTATAACATGGCAAAATTCAATTAAGAACTCACACTAGCTAATAAGAGCACTAATGAACTTCTAAGCCTAAAAACTAAGTTCTAAATCATTGTACATGTTAGATAACTTCTAAGGGCAGGATTTAATTCATATTAAAATTATCTAAAGGGATGAAGTGAATCAAATTCAAACTATGCCCTAAAGTGCCATTAAACCCTAATGAACCTCAAGGATGAATTAAAGGGAAACCTAAGTATTTTATCATGTTAAAATCTCCTAAAAGTCAAAGGTGAGTGCAAAGTCCAGAACTTAACACTAAATTAAAGTTAAGGATGAAATTAGATCATATGAGAAAGAAGATATTCAATTTAAGTAGATTTAAACATAATATTGAAAGATGAAAGAATGAACATGGAAACATGGTTTTAGAAGTGAAACAAATGACTTAAGATGAAAAATCAAAAATGACAAAGGAATCTTGAACTCCCCATAAAAAAACCAAAGGATTGATGAAAAGTTAGAATGAAAATTGGATTCACAAAATACTCACAAATGAAGTGGTAAGAATTGTCTTAAGGCTAAGTGTCACAAATTAGGGTTTTAGGGACCTTTAGGTGACAAATGAGGTTCAAAGTGATACAAAACTTTTACACTTGAATTAAACACATGGAAGTGATCACAATACATTTATGAGACACAAAGCAATGATATTACAAGTTTAACTTATTTATAAGTTGAATTTTGAGAAGCTAAGATGGAAGGAGAAATGAAATTAGGTCAAGTAAGGACACACATGGATTATGGTTCAAGAAACCCTAAAAATAAAAAGGTAAGGACCTAAAATGAGTACATAACATTTAAGGACATTCAACATGACTTATAAGACTCAAAATCAAGACCTTAAAGCAATGGCATAAATGCCTTATTCAAATGGGATCAAAAGAGGACAAAGAAAAGGACCTAAAAGTGACTTATGACTTAAGCAACTTAGAAAACTATCAAATGGCCTAAAAAAAATTATGAAACTTGACATTTTGGATCACAATCCAAAAGGTGACTTATGTCCAAAAACTCTCACAAAAATTCCTATTTTTGAATGGTCAAATGAGGTGTGGAATGAGATTAGGGTTTATGTGCACACATGTGAAAGAATGGGATCAAAATGTGACTTATCGTGGCCTAAAAATCAAAGCTAAAATATTTTGGAGAAGTTTAATGGATCCTTTGGACAACGAAAAAAAGAATGGATCATTTATCATTTTTGGTTTAAGAGAAGAAAATTGAACAAATCAATTGGTCAAAAAGAAGGAAAATAGGAAGAAATTAATTGTGAAATTAATTCTGCCTTAAAAATAAAACAAAAATGGAAATAAAAAATATGGAAAATTCAAGAAAAATATGAAGATCATATATGAATTTTTGGGAAATTTTATAAGTGTTTTGGTATTTTTAAAAATTGAAAACGAAAATGGAAATAAAATGAATAAAAGAAATAAAAGAAATATTTTGGATTGGGCCTAGGGGGTGAGATAGAAGGAAAATGCACTGAATGGGCCTGAAACACACGCGCGTGGGGTGAAAATAGGAGTCTGAATTTTCCTTCACAAACACACGCACGTGAATGGCATGAGCTTTTTAATGTGTTGTCAAGCTATGGACCATTGGATGTGAAAGATCTAACGGATGTGTTATAAAGTTGGAGAAAACTTAGGGCACTGTTCAGGTCACCGGAGAGGGATTCCGGTCACCTTCTCCAGTGACCTATGGTTAGGGCTTGGCCAGAATCTTCATGAAAATGGAAAATGGAACCATGGATCAACTCGTCTCCCCACGCAGACCATCAATCTAGCTTTAGTTTTCACTTAGGGTTTCTAAATTCACCAAATTGAAAGCAAACATTTCCAGCCTAAAATGTGGATCTAAGCACCTATGGTGCATATTGTAACGCCTGATCTTATAAAGTATTTTTATAAAATAAATATCAAGAGTATGATGGAGTATTTGGAATAATAAGTGGAAGAGGTATTTTATTTAAATAATGATAATATAATGAGGTGGTATTATTATTATTATAATATTGTTATTTAATAAATAAAATAAAATATAAGTTGGAGGTTTGAAGGGCAAGGTTGTAATTTGATTTTGTTATGAAAAAGGGAGAAAACGATACATTTTTCCATTATCGTATTTTGACGAAGGAAGTATGGCTCTGGCGAAAAAGGGAAAGGAGAAGGGAAATCAAGGATCGTAAAGCTTCAAGATCAAGGCTTTGCAAGGAATTTATCAAATTCGAGGTAAGGGGGAGAAAGGGTTCTTTATTGGTGATCTAACATGAAAGGGTAATTGGGAGTTCCTTACTCCCTTAGGGATTGTCTAATGTTGTTGATTATGATGAAAATGTGATATGATGTATATATATGTTATCATGATTGATTATGGTTGTGTGAAATTGATGTTGAATTATATGCTTGATTGTTGTAATTGAAATGGTGATGATTTGAGTTATATGATAAGTTTGGTATGGAAGTGGTTATAGAGATAATGAAGTTGATGATGATGATGTAAATGGAGAATTGGAAACAAACCTAGGATCTTTCTTAATTTTATTAGTAATATTAGGTTGTGAAGATTATAAGTACTTAGAGGTATAAAATTAATTTAAGAACAACATTTGGACTGTTTTGAGTGATAAAAGCGAGATATAAGCAATAAAACCCGGACTGGTATAAAAGTGGAAAGAAGAAGTGATTTTTGGGAAAAAGCTGATTTTAGACGCAGGTGCCCTGACACGGGTCGTGTCACACGACACGGGTGGCCGTGTCAGGCTACGGGAAGTGGTGAGTGATGAAATTTTGGGGAGTTTGGCTCAGAGGATGTGACATGGGCCGTGTCACACGACACAGGAGGCCGTGTCACCCTTCTGTACTTTGGCAAAAATGGATTTTTGTGATGTTCCATCAGGTCGTGTGACACGGGTTGTGTCACACGACACAGGGTGCCATGTCAGGCCTCTGTTTTGAGGAATTTTCTATATTTTAAGTTGGTTTAATCCCGAGTTCTTGTTTGATACTTGTACCATTAGTCTAGGGACTTGATGATGACATCCATGTGTAACAATAGGACCTGACAACCGATACTTTGAGTGTGCACGTTATATGATTATTGTGGATGGTATAACTTTATTAATATGTCGATTAGAGGGTGTTGATGAGGGAAATGTTTATTATAAGTTCTGCACAATCGTAAGAAAGAATGGTTGATAAACGATGAGGATGGTATTGATTGGTAACATAGATGATTATATGTCTTGCTTAGACCCCATGATGTAAGGATTGGTAGCGGCGAGGGTCGGAAGGATCATGTTGTATTAGTAATTATATATAGAAAATGATTGAGAGTGGAATTAACGAGGAGTTCATAGGATATGACATTTGGTAATTAGTGTGTAGGAATATATGTGCTTATGTTGATTTATATGACTCTTGATTATGAACCATATGAATTGTGTTGATAATATGTGTGACTATTGTTTGATTATTTATGTGACCCATGTGATGGGATGTGTGATAATTTATGTGGATCATGAGGATCGTGTTATGTATGATTATATTCATGCATGTGATTGGTATGCATAATCGAGTTTTCATATGCATGTATTGTGAGATAATCATGTCTCGGATGGAGTGTAAGTGATTATCCGGATTCATCGGGAATCAATGGTGGGGGATGATTGTGTCTCATTAGGAGCGTAAGTGATGCATCCGGTCCGAATTGATGGTCAATTGATGAAGTCGGTACCGCATTTGGATTGTGGCATTGAGTCACTTTGCATTGATTGAATTGATGATGTATGATAGGTGTTGATGAACTAATTGAGATATTGATTAATTGTAAAATGTATGATGTGTATTTAATGAATAGATGTGAGGTTACCCTGTAAGATGTTATTTGCACCGCTAATTTATTGAATTGTTTTCTCATCCCTTTGCTGTTTGATTGCGTTTGTGCTTCTTTGGAAGTAGAAATGATTCGGGTACTTGAGTGTGCTCGGAGTTCGAGTTGTTGGTTGAATCCTAGGAGTCGCTCTGATACGTAACATGGGCAATGGGGAATAATTGTTGTTTAATTACTCTTTTTAATAATGGTTATGTATCATGTTTTCTTGAAATCTGTAAATCAAGAGCGTTGGATAAAGTTTTGTGAAATTGTGGCGAATTGTCGATTGTTGAATAAAAAGATATTTCCATTGTTTTCAATAAATAATTATACTTTGGTTTGATTTTGAAAATGTAGCTACTCACTTGTTAATTAAACTCTGATTTATCTGAAAACTTATGTTATTTTTGAAATTGGGAATAATGGGTGTTACAATTGGTATCAGAGCAGGTCGGTCCGTCCGGCCAGGTTGTCGCATGTCGTTTGTCCCGGATTATGCGATATGTGTGTGAAACACTATCGGTACTTGCTTGTTTGCTAGTTGTTTGTTTGCAGGTGTTTGTTGAATATAAGTGGGGGAGGAGTTATTGCTTCTCCTGAGAGTTGGCTTGTGGTGTGTTGGAATTGCGGTGTGGTAGAGGTTGTTAAGGTTTGCGTTAATTAAGGATTTACTCGTGAAGCAACTTAGTTCACAAGAGGCAAGGAACGCTATGAGAGTTGGGAGATATAGTTTATGACCATCATGATTGTCGGCTACTTATTGACAAATTGAGGAACTGGTCACCCTCAATCCCTTATTGATAGTAGACAGGATTATGTTGGATGCAAAAGACATATTTTTCAGCTAAAATTGTATGTTCAGTAGACCATTTGGAGTTGAGCCATAGCTATTAGTGGTATAACGGAGTAGATGTAGATTCCAGTATCCGGAAAAGAGATAAATTTAAGGATTGATTATGTTGATTAGATATTACTAATGGTTACTCCTCCGTGAGTAGGAAGTGAATTTGAGATGGATGATTGTAAACAATTGAAAATTGTATCTACTGGGTACATAGAGGAACTTTTGAGAGAGGACTCCGACGTCTGATTTGGTAGCGTATATGGTATTGATTGGGAGTAAGATTACAACGATGGACCATCTGTAGAGTACGAATTGTATTTATGTTTTGAAGAATATATTAGAGGTGTTGTTATAAGTGAAGATGGGACTATTCCTTGGTCGGCTCTGGTGCTAAGAGGAATAGTTGGAAGGTTCTTTGACAAAAAGGAATTGTGAGAGCAAGGGTGCCTTCTGGAAAAACTTCAGTATTATTGATATAGGAAGACGAAATGTAAAGTTGCATGTTGATTAGTGTATATTATAAGGATTCACCATTGTGATGGGAATAAATTGGATTCAATTGAATAAAGGATCAACAGTGAGCTGGAACTCATTCGTAGTATTGTTGTTGTTGGGAGTTGGATTATCGTGCCTACAAGAACCTTGAGTTAGTTGGGACTTCGTAAGCATAATATAAAGGGAATGTGATAATTGGAACCAGATGTTGACAGATCATGTTGGATGAATTTACTTCGTTGAAGGTTGTAGAAGAGAGATTGAGGAAGTAAGTATTGAACTATGTTTTGGCATAGTATGATAAGAAGTGGATGAGTTTTTGAAAGTATGAAGGTATATTTTTTTTGGAAATTAATTATAACCAGGTGTCTGCATAATGTAGTGATGTTGAGATATTGCCTTAGTAGTATGGTGTACATTGATACCGCAGAGTATGGATAGTTTCATAGACGTTTGAAACAGTGAACCGTGAGTTACGTGATGAAGTAAGGGAAATATAAGTATCACTATATGTGTTGGACTATTAATACAAAGGTAAAATAATAAGTGTGCAATATTTATTTTTCTGGAATTTATGAATTCCGAGTCTAGTTAATATGGAATTTGAAACGTTAGAAGGATGATCCAACAAGAGAGTAGAAGTAATGTGTAACTGTGAAATGATCATAGATGTTGCGTAGAAGATAATGGTGACTGGTATGTATTAAGGTGGGTATGGAGTATGGATTGTGCCTTTCAAGGTGGCTTGGATGATTTCGAGATGGTAACTTTTGGATGTTCTTGTCTATAATGAAAGTAGAGAAAAAGGATTTGGAGAATATTGGAAATTGAAATATGAGAATTAGAAAAGATACAGTTATATACTAAGTTATCGAGGACAAGTTTTATGAACAGGTGTAGATTGGGTTGTTCAGAGAAAGGTATAAGAAAGAGTTCGTCCGAAGTATATGTGGATCTACAATGATGGAAACGAGTGGGATATAAGAGATTATGGTGTATTTGGACTTAGTTGGTCGTTGTTGAGGTTTGTGAAAAGTTTTCCAAGTTGGTATTTTATTGTTTTGGATAATTTGTGAAAGATAAGTTGTTCGTTGAGAAGGGGTGTAGTGAGAGAAAGTGCTAGAGAGCCGGAATAGAAGTTATCTATGGTTGTATTCTGATTTTGTTTGATTCTGACAAGCGGTGGATAGAGTGTCTGATAATGATGTAATAAGTTGATAAGTTATTAGTACTTGATCGTAAAGTCATAGTTGATATTATACGATGAGAGAGGAATTATGGAAGTATCTATCTTACCCATGGATTGAAAGTGGATGAGAGTAAAATTGTGGGAATATCTGATAGTATTGTTGTTGTGATTGAAGATTGAAGTGTTTGGTAATCACATGAGCATACAGTTCCGATTTGATCGGAAAGATGGAGGATGAGACGACTAAGATAATTGGAATGTTTGAGGTATGGAGTCGAGAATTTTTCCTATGTTTGCATTAATGGTTAAAGAGTTGGAATTTAGTTAACAACTAAGAGACTTGCGTTCAGATTTTGAGGTATGCTAGGTGAATTATTATTATAATTATGGTGAAGGTTGGAAAGAATTAAATTTAGATGTGAACTTCATGGAATAGACAGCTGCGGGTAATCAGAGTGTGCAGTGGAAGAGTGAAGTGGTGTAATTGTTTATACGTAAATGTTTAGTAAAGGCTCAATATATTGAATGATAAGATATGTTGAGGTATTGAGACTATTGGGCGTTCCTGAATGGATAATGGTAAGAGTTAATCTACATATCAAGGATTGCGGGATATGTAGAGATATTAATATGGGTGATGTATGTGCTTCATTGATAGATTATGATTGTGTTGTTTAGGTAGAGGAAACTAAAAGGTTAGTCTGTTATCAGTGTTATTGTATCTAGAGGATGTATAGTGTGAAATTTTGTGTTTGTCCTAGTTGTCGTCTCGTTACCTACGGTGATGGTACGAGCGCGGTTGACTAATTCCTACAATGGGGAATTAGGAGAGTGTTACCTACGGTGATGGTAGCGAATTTCGTTGTGTTCTTTTTTAGGTGTATACCTGCGTGTTGAGAATTGACAATGGTAGTGCTTGTTGTTGGGGTGGTTTTCCTGGAACTAGTGTTGTTGTTTTGAGTTGTTTGCGGAGTTTCCGGCTTTGGCAAGGGAGTGATTAGTCAGGTGCAAGAGTATATCTATGTGATGCCATTGAGTACTATTTTCGAGGACGAAAATAAAATAAGTGGGGGAGAGTTGTAACGCCCGATCTTATAAAGTATTTTTATAAAATAAATATCAAGAGTATGATGGTGTATTTGGAATAATAAGTGGAGGAGGTATTTTATTTAAATAATGATAATATAATGAGGTGGTATTATTATTATAATATTGTTATTTAATAAATAAAATTAAATATAAGTTGGAGGTTTGAGGGGCAAGGTTGTAATTTGATTCTGTTATGAAAAGGGGAGAACACGATACATTTTTCCATTATCGTATTTTGACGAAGGAAATAGGGCTCTGGAGAAAAAGGGAAAGGAGAAGGGAAATCAAGGATCGTAAAGCTTCAAGATCAAGGCTTTGCAAGGAATTTTTCAAATTCGAGGTAAGGGGGAGAAAGGGTTCTTTATTGGTGATCTAACATGAAAGGGTAATTGGGAGTTCCTTACTCCCTTAGGGATTGTCTAATGTTGTTGATTATGATGAAATTGTGATATGATGTATATATATGTTATCATAATTGATTATGGTTGTGTGAAATTGATGTTGAATTATATGTTTGATTGTTGTAATTGGAATGCTGATGATTTGGGTTCTATGATAAGTTTGGTATGGAAGTGGTTATAGAGATAATGAAGTTGATGATGATGATGTAAATGGAGAATTGGAAACAAACCTAGGATCTTTCTTAATTTTATTAGTAATATTAGGTTGTGAAGATTATAAGTACTTAGAGGTATAAAATTAATTTAAGAACAACATTTGGACTGTTTTGAGTGATAAAAGCGAGATATAAGCAATAAAACCCGGACTGGTATAAAAGTGGAAAGAAGAAGTGATTTTTGGGAAAAAGCTGATTTGAGACGCAGGTGCCCTGACACGGGTGGCCGTGTCAGGCTACGGGAAGTGGTGAGTGATGAAATTTTGGGGAGTTTGGCTCAGAGGATGTGACACGGGCCGTGTCACACGACACAGGAGGCCGTGTCACCCTTCTGTACTTTGGCAAAAATGGATTTTTGTGATGTTCCATCAGGTCGTGTGACACGGGTTGTGTCACACGACACGGGGTGCCATGTCAGGCCTCTGTTTTTAGGAATTTTCTATATTTTAAGTTGGTTTAATCCCGAGTTCTTGTTCGATACTTGTACCATTAATCTAGGGACTTGATGATGACATCCATGTGTAACAAGACAACCGATACTTAGAGTGTGCATGTTATTTGATTATTGTGGATGGTATAACTTTATTAATATGTCTATTAGAGGGTGTTGATGAGGGAAATGTTTATGATAAGTCTTGCAGAATCGTAAGAAAGAATGGTTGATAAACGATGAGGATGGTATTGATTGGTAACATAACTGGTTATATGTCTTGCTTAGACCCCATGATGTAAGGATTGGTAGTGGTGAGGGTCGGAAGGATCATGTTGTATTAGTAATTATATATAGAAAATGATTGAGAGTGGAATTAACGAGGAGTTCATAGGATATGACATTTGGTAATTAGTGTGTAGGAATATATGTGCTTATTTTGATTTATATGACTTTTGATTATGAACCATATGAATTGTGTTGATAATATGTGTGAATATTGTCTGATTATTTATGTGACCCATCTGATGGGATGTGTGATAATTTATGTGGATCATGAGGATCATGTTATGTATGATTATTTTCATGCATGTGATTGGTATGCATAATCGAGTTTTCATATGCATGTATTGTGGGATAATCATGTCTCGGATGGAACGTAAGTGATTATCCGAATTCATTGGGAATCAATGGTGGGGGATGATCGTGTCTCAGTAGGAGTGTAAGTGATGCATCCGGTCCGAATCGAAGGTCAATTGATGAAGTCGATACCGCATTTGCATTGTGTCATTGAGTCACCTTGCATTGATTGAATTGATGATGTATGATAGGTGTTGATGAACTAATTGAGATATTGATTAATTGTAAAATGTATGATGTGTATTTAATGAATAGAGGTGAGATTACCCTGTAAGATGTTATTTGCACCGCTAATTTATTGAATTGTTTTCTCACCCCTTTGTTGTTTAGTTGCGTCTGTGCTTCTTCGGAAGTACAGATGATTAAGGTACTTGAGTGTGCTCAGAGTTCGAGTTGTTGGTCGAGTCCTAGGAGTCGCTCTGATACGTAACATGGGCAATGGGGAATAATTGTTGTTTAATTACTCTTGTTAATAATGGTTACGTATCATGTTTTCTTGAAATTTGTAAATCAAGAGCGTTGGATAATTTTTTGTGGAATTGTGGCGAATTGCTGATTGTTGAATAAAAAGATATTTCTGCTGTTTTCAATAAATAATTATACTTTAGTTTGATTTTTAAAATGTAGCTACTCACTTGTTAATTAAACTCTGATTTATCTGAAAACTTATGTTATTTTTGAAATTGGGAATAGTGGGTGTTACACATATCAACTAGCTAGCATCAATACTGCTTCTATTAAGCTCAATACATTATAAAACTAGCAAAGAATGAAGAGAACAAGCAATTGAAGTTTAAGATCAAACTTGGAATGCTGATATGCCATAAGTTGACAAAAACCAGAGATGAGACTCCTATGCTTTGCTTAACTTTGATCTTGAACACTGAGAGTGAAATAAACACTCAATAGCTTGAAGATCTTGTGGAAATGAATCTGATACAGTGAAGTACAAGATTGTGAAGTGATGAATCCTTGGTGTTTCAAGCTATGAAATCCATGGACATGGTGCAAAGCATGATGCTGATGAAGATTTGATGAAGGTTGAGCTATGATTATTCAAGATGAGTGAAAATCTTAACAAATTGCAATGATTTGCAGTGGTGCAACTCAGAGATTTCCACTGAATTCTTCCATGGAAATGTTGCTTAGGTTGATGATGATCATGAATAATGGAAGAATGGAGCAATATTGATGAAGATGAAGCTAGCTCGAGCCAAATTGCAATGAAAATGCAGAGAGAAAAATTGAAGCTTTTGGGTGATTTTTGATCAAAATGAGAGAGTGAAGTGTAATTCAGTTGGAGCAAAACTTATATAGGTGTGATTAGGCCTTAATTCACCATGGTTAACAGTTGGATGTATGGTTAAGTGAGTCAAGTTTTTTGGAACCGAGTTGGAGTTAGTTATAGTGAGTTTGAGTGAGTTACCATGAGCTAAAGCAAATAATGCAATGCTGAATTAGTTTGCACGAGCTAGATCAAATGTGGTAATGTCCATGGAAATTATGATGAGCTTGAGGTGATGAGTTGTGGATGAGATCAATGCAGCCTGTGCTCAATATTTGAAGTTTCCCATGTGCATGATTCTTCAACATGGTGCATGGCAGCTATGGTGATCATGCCACATGAGATGCCTTGCACTCTAAATGTTGCACCTTAGTGAACAATGTAGGCTGAAATTGATACACATCTGATCTGGTTTGAATTCACTTTATGATCCAATACCTTGGTAAGCAAGAAAAACCAGTTACACATTATGATCTTCCCAAGGATGTAACTTCATGACCAAGGCATCACACCATGCATTTCTTGTGCTCAATTTGAAGAGAACATTGCCTATAACAAGTTTGATGTTTGGTCCATGATGAAACAATGACTCTAAGTTGCTCAAAATGAACATTGAGTTTCATGTCACAAAACTGCCTAATTGGCTTGCACCTATTTCCTTGCCATGCACCATGGTGCTTATGCCTGACCAGTTTCAACATTCATACTTTTCCCTCCCATAACTCTCAAACTAATGACCAAATAAAAAAAAATCCTTGAACACCAAAATTGTAGGAAACATGTAAATGAACAACTTTGTAGTTCAAAGAAATTACAATTGAAGTGTTTTTGATGGAGAAAGAGAGCTTACCATGTTGAACACCACCTGTTTGATAGAATGCTAGGAAGGGCACGCACGCAGGCCAACAGGTTGCCTCGCCCATGGCTTGCTTCTTGCCATACTTTGCTCAAACTTTGCATGATCATATCTCTCTCAATTTTAATGTTATGAGTGAGTTATACATATGGATTTGAAGCTTAAGATGCCCTCTTTAATTGTCTCAAGGTAGAATTTTCATAGCCCTTGTATTTTGGGAGAAGGCCTCTCTCAAAGTGGTTGCAAAAATGGCCAAAACTTGCCTTTTTAGAAACCCTAATTTTCCAAAAATGGTAAGTTTTGGTTTTCTTGATTTCTCTTGATTCCTCCATCATTTCTTGATCAAATTTGAATCATAGGATACTTGTAACCCCAATTTCATGATTTTGACCTCAAAAAGTCAGGAGTTGACTTTTTCCTCAACATGGTTAACTTTCCCCAATTCCCTGATTTTCAATCATCTGACCAATTGAACCTCTTCCAAAATGATTCCATGGACGAAATTTCAACCCTAGGCATTTGACATCATGTAGAAAACAATGGAATCAACTTTGGATCAAAATTTCACTGAGAAGCCCAGTAGAATAGAAACCCTAATTTGGCCCCTTTTCATCAAGAGATGTTGCACTGCCTGCCTTCTTTGATCAATTCAATTCTTTTCAAGACTTGAGGCCTCAAATGAAGACTTGTGGGATGTTGTAAACCCTTTGCAAAAGGTTGAGAAGCTTTGTGGATCCTTGGTTGTCTTTGTATAGCCTTCAATTTCTCCAATCAATGATCACATACCTATGCCTCAGCCATGATGAATATGGTGCAATGTTCTTGATTGTTACATAAATTTGTTTATGCTAAATGCTATGCAAAATGTTGAGAAAATGAGAGGGGAAAAATTTGAGGTATTACAATATGCATCACAAAAATTGAGGGTACACGAGAGGAATTATCCTACTCATGATCTAGAATTGGTTGCGGTGGTATTTGTACTGAAAATCTGGAGGCATCACCTTTATGGTTCGCGGTTTAAGGTATTTAGCGATCATAAAAGCCTGAAGTACTTGTTTGTTCAGAAAGAACTTAATATGAGACAGAGAAGATGCTTATAATTTTTGAAAGATTATGACTTTAATTTAAGTTACCACCCAGGGAAAGCGAATGTAGTAGCAGATGCATTAAGTCGGAAGACAATTCACATGTCGACGATGATGGTGAAAGAAATGGAATTAATTTAGCAATTTAGAGATTTGAGTATGGTTTGTGAAATGACACCGGAATGTGTTAAGTTGGGTATGTTGAGAGTGAATAATGAATTCTCGATGTGATTAAGGAAAGTAAAAAACAAGATGTGAAATTGGTAGATTTAATGCCTACCGAAGGAAATGATCAAAACGGTGATTTTGGTTTAGATGGTAATGGTATCCTGATATTTCGAGGAAGAATTTGTGTTCCCGACAGTGTTGAGTTAAAGAAAGCAATTTTAGAAGAAAGTCAACGAAGTAGCTTAAGTATTTACCCAGGGGCTATGAAGATGTACCATGATTTGAAGAAATTATTTTGGTGGCACGGTATGAAGAGAGATATTGCACAGTTTGTTTATGATTGTTTGGTGTGTCAGAAGTCTAAGGTGGAACATCAGAAGCCTTCGGGGCTGATGCAGCCATTAGAAATCCCAGAGTGGAAATAGGATAGTATTATTATGGATTTCGTAACGGGATTACCGAATACGGCAAGAGGTTATGATGCAATTTGGGTAGTTGTAGACCGATTGACTAACTATGCACATTTTATCCCGATTAACATCAGTTTTCCTTTGAGTAAGTTGGCGGAGATTTATATTCGGGTTATTGTAAAATTGCATGGTGTACTGTCTAGTATAGTGTCGGATAGAGATCTGCGGTTCACTTCTGAATTTTGGAAGAGTTTGCAAGAAGCTTCGGGTTCTAAGCTAAAATTGAGTTCGGCTTACCACCCACAGACGAATGGACAATCCAAGAGGACTATTTAGTCATTAGAAGAATTGTTGAGAACTTGCGTGTTGCAGAAAGGTGGTGCATGGGATACTCATTTTCCACTAATTGAGTTCACATATAATAATAGTTACCATTTCAAGTATTGGAATGACACCTTTCGAAGCCTTATATGGTAGGAGGTGTAGAACCCCCCTATATTGGTATGAGACGGGTGAAAATGTTATGCTTGGACCTAAGATTGTTCGGCAAACTACAGAAACCATTCAGATGATCAAAGAGAAAATGAAAGCATCTCAGAGTCAACAGAAAAGTTACCATGAAATAGAATGAAGGACTTAGAGTTCAGTAAGGGTGGCCATGTATTCTTGAGGGTCAATCCGATGACTGGTGTCGTATGTGCCTTAAAATCGAAGAAGTTGGATCCTAAGTTTATTGGGCCATATCGGATTATGCAGAGAGTGGGTAAAGTTGCTTACAGGGTAGCTTTACCGCCGAAACTTTCGGATCTGCATGAGGTGTTTCATGTGTCACAACTTAGGAAGTATGTATCTGGTCCATCGCATGTTATCCAAAGGGATGAGGTGCAAATTCGTGACAACCTTACGGTGGAAGCCTTACCTTTGAGAATTGAAGATCGTAAGATGAAGCAATTGTGGGGTAAAGAAATACCTCTTGTAAGAGTAGCTTGGGGAGGAGCTGCTGGTGGGAGTTTTACATGGGAACTGGAAAGCAGGATGCGGGAATCATATCCAGAGTTATTTCCTTCAGGTACATTTTCAAGGACGAAAATAAAATAAGTGGGGGAGAGTTGTAACACCCCGATTTCATAAATTATTTAATAAAGTAATTATGTGAATATGGTGGTATATTTGGAATAATAAGTAAGGAAATTATTTTATTTAAATAATAATATGATAATGAGGTGATATTATTAGAATGTTATTATTAAATAAATAAAATAACAAATTGGAGGTCTAAGGGGCAAGGTGGTAATTGTGTTATTTTATGAAAAGGGTTGAACGATTCTTTTTCCTCATATCGTGTTTTGTGACGAATAAGCAGTTGGCTCTGGAGAAAAGGGAAAAGAGAATGGAGATCAATAATCGTAGAGTTCCAAGATCAAGAATTTGCAAGGGATCGTTTGAATTTGAGATAAGGGGGAGAAAGGGATTTTATATTGGTGACTTAACATGAAAGGGTAATTGGGAGTTCCTTACTCTCTTAGGGATTGTATGAAATTGTTTGATTTTGATAAATTTATGATATAATATGTATATTGTGATGATTGGTTGTGTATGTGTGGAGCTTGATGTTGAATTGCATGATGTATGTGTAATATGAAAAAGTTGTCTATGAATGTTATGAAGGATAAAGCCAATAGAGAAGATGAAGAAAACCTAAGATTTTCCTAATTTGATTAGTAAATGTTAGGCTAAGAAATTAGGTAATGTTAGAGGCATAGAATGGTAATAAGAACAAGACTTGAACTGTTTTGGATGCTAAAAATGAAGTAAAGCGAACAGGATTTAGACTGGTATAAAAGGGGAAGAAAAAGTGATTTTTTGGAAAAGCTGAATTTTGGGTCGCAAGGCTCGTGACACGGGTCGTGTCAGGCTTCTGGAAAGTGATTTTGTGGGAATTTTTGAGAGGTTGGCTACAGAGGGCCTGACACGGGTGGTCGTGTCAGCCTTTTGTCTTGGGCGAAATTTGGATTTTTGAGAGGGAATGTCATGCCGTGTCAGGGGACATGGGGGGCCGTGTCAGGCCTCTGTTTATGGCAAATTTTCAATATTTTAAGACGGTTTCGTCCCGTTTTATTGCTAAATATTTATACCATTAGTCTAAGGCATTGAGGATAGTATATATGTGTAGCTATAGGACCTGACAACCAACAATTAGCATTTTAGTTTTACGTGATTGTTTTAAATTGTATGACCTTGCTAAAGATCCATTGGATTATGTTGACTATGAAAATGTTTGTTATGTGCATTGTATAAACTATATGATGGAATGGTTGATGATTGATGAAGATCATTGAGGATCGTGTTATGAATGGTTATATTCGTGCTTATATATGATGGTGTATGTGTAATCGAGTCTTGCATACACATACATGTTTGGTAGAATAATCATGTCTCGGATGGAGCGTAAGTGATTATTTGGATTCATTGTGAATCAATGATGCAAGGATGATCGTGTCTTAGTAGGAGCGTAAGTGATGCATCCGGGGTTCGAATCGATGAACCAATGAATGAGTCGGTACCACATTTGCATTGTGTCGTGGAGTCACATTGCATATGATTGAATGGTTGTTTTATGTTGTATGTTGATGTCTTGTGTGTGATTACTCTTTCAAAATGTTATTTGCACCGTTATATATTGAATCGTTTTCTCACCCTCTTGTTTTTGTTGTTATGTCTGTACTTCTTTGGGAGTACAGATAACCCAGGTACATGAGAGTGCTTTGGTGTTGCTTGTTCGAGTCATAGGGCGCTCTGATACGTAACATGGGAATGTGGACTTTTGCTGCTTTGTTTTTATTTTTAATTTCCAAATTTGTTAGTTATGTATCCATTTATTAAACTAAAGAGATTGTTTTGGTTTTGAAATGTTTATGCCGATAAGCATATATGATAACAAACTATTTATTTCCGCTGTTTAACGAAAGACTACATTGAATTTTGTTTTCTTTTGAAATGTAGCATCTCACTTTTGTATTAGAACTCTGATTTTATTGAGAAAAACTTTAATTATATTATTTGGGAAAAGTGGGTGTTGCAGGACCCAATATCCCCCTTGTTATTTGTTGTTGACATGGAGTATATACATATAGTGTTGCAAAGGTTGAAGAGAAAGCCTAATTTCAACTTTCATACAAAGTGTGAAAAGGGGCTCTATTCAACCTGAGTTTTCCAGATGTTTTTTTACTGTTTACTAGAGGTGATCAAAAGTATGTGGAGATGGTGATGCATGCCTTAGATGATTTCTCCTTAGCCACAAGCCTGACTATTAACCCTTCCAAATGTAAGGTGTTTTTTGGGAATGTTGAGAATGAGGAGAAGTAGAACATTCAGGAGATTAACAATTTCATAGAGGGTAACCTCCCTTTCAAGTATCTTGGTATACTTTTGAGTAGTAGAAATCTCACTATTAATTACTATCTACCATTGATTGAGAAAATTGTGGCTAAAATCAATCATTGGAGCTCGAGATTGCTGTCTTTTACAGGTAGAACTCACTTATCAGAAGTGTTCTATTTTCCTTAAACAATTATTGGATGCAGTGTATGTCGTTACCCAAGAATGTGATTAGAAAGATTGAATCAATCTGCATATCCTTTCTTTAGTCATGCAGTGAGAAAGTTACTAGAAAATCCCCATATCTTGGAAAAGAGTATGCTCCCCCAAGAAGCTAGTTGGTATCAACATCATAGCATTGGAAAATTGGAATAAGGCTAACCTTGCCAAGCTGTTCTGGAACCTTAATGGGAAAGCTGATAGCATGTGGATCAAGTGGATCCACTGCTACTATGTCCAGAATCAGAACACCATGACAATGGAAGTGAGAAGCAACACATCTTGGATCCTTAAAGCTATCTTGAAGCAAATACATGTTGTCTCTAACATCAAAATATGGAATACTATGATGTAGGAAAGAAAATTCCAAATCAGAATGATGTATGAATGTTTGGTAGATGCTTTTCAAGAGGTTAGTTAGAGGAAAATTTTCTCTGGCAATGCTGCCAGACCCAAAGCCTTTTTCCCCTTATGGATGGCCTGCCATGAAAGAATGGCAACCAAGGATAGACTTATTAGGTTTGGTATACTAACAAAAAATAAATTATGTTTCTGCAAGGATTGAGAGACATTAAATTATCTCTTCTTTCATTGTAGTGAGCTGAAAGAGATTTGGAACCATATATTGGGTTGGCTGCAGATTGACCATTCTCCTAGAATATGGATTAATTAGATCAAGTAGGTTATTGACAAGAGCAAAGACAAAGGTTGTAAGGCTAGCATCATTAAATGTACATTTACAGAGACAATTTATGAGACTTGGAAGTACAGGAATGTGATTTGTTTTGGAAAAGATATTAGTAAGAGCACAAAATGATCCAAAATCACTGATATTATTTTGTATAGATGTTAGACAAAACCAAAACTTAGAAAGTTCATGGGTAGACTTATGATGCCTTAATAGATTAGTCTTGTGGGCTGGTTGGTTTCCTTGTTCAACTAGATCCCTTTTTGGGATCGCTTCGTTGCAATCATTTTTTGTTCCAAAAAAATATAAATTATTTTATTTTATTTATTGTTTTAAAAATTATTTATACAAATTTTTTCATTAGTGTTTTGTGTTATAAACTTAAAAAAAAAATTGTTTATCTAAATATGTCCTTAATATAGTTCAATTGTTCATTACATGCATTAAATTAAGCTTGTGAACTTTGAAATAACTATACGAATTTAAATGTTGATACAAAAGTGGTTAATCTTCAATAGGGTTGTCCTTACATCACACAAATGATACCAAACATTTACTTCCTCCATTTTATATTATAAGTAAATTTACCTTTTTAAATTTATTAAATAATTAATATTTTTAATCTATATATAGATTATATACATTAATTATTCAATAAATTTAAAATGTAAAATTTGCTTATAATATAGACAGAGACTGTACATTGAAAGCATTTGAAAATCAATGATTGGTGAAATTGAAAAAGGTCTCATCACAGATTATTGAGTCAATCTAATGATGTGGTCATTAGACTAGGATCATCATAATTCATATTGATGTAATTTTATTTGATCTTTATCATTACATTAATTAGATTTGTTTTCTTTTTATAAATAATATGTTTTCATATTTGTTATTTATCGTAGAGTTATCTAGTGTTGAATAAGTAGAATTTCCATCAACATTTTAATTTTTTTTTAGTATGACCAGTTAGCCAACATATTATATTTTTTATAATTTTTTTTACAATGTTCATATTCACTCATGATCAATGATGAATCTTTCTGAATCACAAAGAGTGATGTGAATTTAAATTTGATGGTGAACTTTGTTAATGATCTTTCTGACATCAAAGTTCTTAACGAATCGAAATTCTTAAAATTATATAATGTATACTTAAATGTCAAATGTTCATTATTCTTTTACGGTAGAACTCTAATATAATATTTCCCCGTCTTATAATGAGTGTCTTTGTTGAGATTTTCACACATTTTAAGACAATGATTAATTGTATTGATTTCAATGATAAAATGAGTATCATTTATTAAAATAATCTTATTAAAAATAAATAATTGAGTAGTTATATGAATTAAAATACAATAAATAAATGTAAATTAATGGAAAAAAATAATAAATATCACATTGATAATCTAAATAGACAAATAATTTGAGATAAATAAATAAAAATTACACAGAGAGAGGAAGTAAATACTTTCTTAATACTAAAATATAAAAAATTAAGTACACATTTTTGAAAGATCGAATAGGTGAATATTAAATAGTCAAATAACTATGAAATGAGTGTACCATTTCTCTCTATCTTTAGAGACTTTGTAAATATTCATACAAATAGTTATTATTTTTTAGGAGGGTTTAAATTAGAATAATGAATGTACTACATCGGATCATGGATAAGTGTCTTAAATCAATCAATGTGGTTTTAGGCAGCTTCTATGATGAAGTTGTACAAAGGATAATTTTAAAAAATTCATTTTGGAATGCACTCTATGTTATATGAGAATGTACAATTCTTATTCTTTTGATTAATTTAATAGTGATAATAAAAATCCAGTAAATATTACTATTAATTAATGCCGAAAATCATTAATCTTTAAAAATTTTGAAATTTATAAATTCTAACAACTTTATAATTTGCAAATACCAAAAATCTGCAAATTCAAACAATTTATTACTAATTTAAGAGTTGAGATTTTGCCAAAATAGATGTATTCATCATCTTCAATTACATTTTATGAATAAAATTTTCAAAAATCACCAAATCAACAATTAATTTACAAATTATATACCGTTAGAATTAGAATTTCACCACGATTTTAAATATGTATTCAAAATTACAAAACTAACTGTGAATTTGATAGATCGAAACAAAAAAAATGGCATGAAAATCAAATACAAATATGCTCGATCCGACTTGGTTATGATTTTTTATGAAAAAAAATTAATTATAAAATTGTGCTCATGGTGGAATTATTCTTCTAATGATGTATTCATTTGCTTTAAACAATTAAGAATCAGGATTTTTTCATTTTTGTATTCTTGAGTTTTTAACCTGAAATCTAAATTTAGATGTGAAAATAAAGATTAAAGATATTGATCTATGAGATACTCAATATTGTTGTGCACCATATAATTTTGCATGACATTAACTAAGTCAACACTAACACATTGACTAAATCTAACCTTACTTTCTAATTAAACAAATTTATGACTTTATCAAAAAAAGTTAATTTAACGATTTCATCTTAGAATTTTCGCCTAATTTAAATTTCATAAACTCTCTTTTTCTCAATAAATATTAAATAAATGTTTTTTTATTTAAATATAAAATAACAAAAAAATGCTAGAGAAACAAAAAAAATGGAAATATTACCCTAATGAAATTTTATTATGTTTAAATTTTAAGTTGAAGTTATTTGTATCACATTCTTTAAGCACTCAACTTAATTATAAATACAAGGAAATATTTTTTATAGAAAAATACTTGGATTAAATTCTTTCCTACGATTTTTTAGAAATCACCTTCAAAAAAATTGTCATAAAAGTTCAACATATTTAAGTATTACTTTAAAAATAAATGCTATTAAACTATTTTTTTTCTTACACAATTTTTTTCTTATATATTTAATTGATAATTTATTGTGTGATTTTTTTTTTACATAAAATAATCATGTATAAGGATTAATATTCTCTCATAAATACTATGCAGTAAAACCTCATGAAAAAAACAAATCATATCAAACATAAATAGTGTAAATAGTATGAAAATAATATGTGTTCAATTATATTTCGGTTACACTCACACATTTTGTGTAATCACATACATTAATAATGAAGTTAATTAAAAAATGTACAAATTAATAGAAAAATATGTGTCATTTGTGCTATATAAATACTTCCTTGTAGATACTGTTTTGTACTACATTTTCTTTTGTTAACACTTCTTCTACAAAAACTCTGTTTTCTATGTCACTTCTCTCGTTTATTTTTTATTATTATTTTTTTTAAGCTAGAAGTATAATATAGAGTTTTTCATTTCATTTTATTTTTCTTCATTTTCTTCTTCAATTTTTGTAATTTTTGTATTCCGTTAAATTGAATAAAAGTTTCATGTTTTGAATCGGTGTTTTATCCATTAAAAAATTGTGCTTAATGATTTTTAAACCTGAAGAGAATATTAAAAATATATAATTTTATTATTCTATTTTATAAGATTTATTTATTTTAATATATAAATAAATAAAATTAGGTAAGTTCCTTAATATCAAGGTGGTACAACACATATTCATCTCTTTTTAGGTCTTCAAAAATGTTTCTAAAAGTATATAATTGACGTTATCAAAGATTCCATATAAAATTATTTTTAATTGATATTATCCGACTCATCTCGAACTGATCTGTGATGAATTCAATCTTCTAAAGTTCAGAATTTAAATAGATTATAATTTGATTGTCGAAGTTCTATCTTGGGTTCAATTATTCGAGGCCTAAATTATATTTAATATTAAACTTTTAATTAAAAAAATAATTTTTAAAATAATAAATTAATTAATTAATAGACTATAAACTAAAACACTACATTACATATAAGTATTGAGCACTTAAAAAAAATATAAATCAATTAAATTCATAACGTCTAAATAAAAACATCATAAATTAATATTGCACAGAATACTAATATCCATTTAATAATATTAAATGCTTAAATTAAATAAAATTGATCATTTTGAATAAATTTAAATTTTATTTAATATATATAAATTAAATGAATTGATAATTTGATTGAATTTTGTATGAACAATGAATAATTATATAATATATATATATATATATATATATATATATATATATATATATTAAAAAAATAGTATAGAATATTATTAATACAATTTGTTATAATTTTTATAAAACAATTAAATTATAAACGGACTTTTAGTTGGTCGAGACTCTTATTTTTTTAAATCCATTTTTTTAAAAACATTTTGTGAGTTTTCAGATTAGCTTTAATTTATTTTGTTGGCTTGCTGAGTCAAGTCTCAATAATAATAAAAGTCAATCTAATGACTCAGATCTCTTACAAATTTTATTATAATTTATATTTAAGTCAAAAGAAATATCAAAATATATAAACATCAAACAACTTCAACTTGTCCGAGAAGTAGTTTGAATGATGCAATTTGAATATAGCTACCAGATTCAATATGTTCAATCCTAATATTAATTTTGCACAACGCTGGTGTTTATAAAGAGTTAACGATATAGTTTTAGAGATATTAACAATATTTTTAGTTATATAGTTTGGAATATAAAGTTTTAAATGACTTCATTTGTAGGAATATTAACTATAATTTTAGTGATATAGTTTGAAATGTAAAATTTTATGTCTAAAAATGGGTTAAGTGTTAAGAAATTCTTTATTCCAACCCTAATTTCTTAGGTTTTTGTGGGGTCTTAGCATAAATTGAATTGGTTGAGAATTCCTAATCCCTCTTGTATTCTTCTATTAATTCTTCTATTAATTCATTTGGCTTTAAAGAATAATTAAATTGTTTTCTACCTGTTAATTTAAAATTACTTTATTATTTTCAAATTAATTTACTTTATTATTTTCAAATTAATTTTAATTTTAGTTCTAATTGCTATAGTACTGCATTATGTCATAAATAAAATTTGAAGTTCAAATAGAGATTATATTTCTTTATGAATATTTATGTAAATATTCATTTACAATTAAACCAATATAATAATAGAAAGCTGTGAAAAATTATTCTTTCTATCAAAATTTGAAAATGATTACTTTTAATTTTATATTTAATATTGGATAAATAAGTAAGAAAATTAAATGATAGTGTGAAAAGTAAAGAGTTCGAGAGAAAATAAGAGAGATAATGATTTCAGCATACAAATTAAACCTTCATTGCACCGGTGATAGACTTTAATGGATGAGATTTTAATGTCTTTATAAGACACTATAAATTTCACATTTGTTTTTAGTTTAAATTATCTAGTGGCGGTTTTAAACCGTCACAAATTTTTAATAATTATTTTATAACAATTTTAAATCATTGTTAAATGGTTGAAATCTATAAATAAATATCGAAAAGTTTGTATCGGTTTAAAACCACTTTTAAATAGTTAAAAATAGAAAGAAAAAAAATAAACAAATTACCATTTAATGATAGTTTAAAATACCACTAAATAATCGAAGTGGTAGATCAACGGCTTTATACGACCAATTGACATTGAAAAATAAAAACAAACTATATATTTAAAGTGAATGCGCAGTGGCTCGATGCAACCAACTGACACTAAGAATATCAAAAGATAAACATTCAAAGCGAATGTACAGCGACTCTATGCGACCAACGAACACTATGAATGAAAACGGTACAATATTCAAAGTGAATGTGCAGCGGTTCGATGCGACCAACTGACACCAAGAATAAAGATAAGATAAACATTCAAAGTGAATGCGCAACAGGTTCATGACCAGTTGACACTGAGAATAACAATAACAAACTATCCAAAGTGAATGCACAACAGCTCTATGCGACTAGCTGACACTAGGAACACAACAAAATTAACATTCAAAGTGAATGCGCAACAGGTTCTATATCAGTTGACACTAAGAATGACAATAACCAAAGTATTCGAAGTGAATGCGCAGTGGCTCGATGCGACCAGTTGACACTAAGAATAAAGACTTGATAAAAAAAACTGAACATCCAAAATGATGGATTAACAGGTTCAAGTGTGACTACTAACACTAAGGATAGAGAAAAAAATTCAAAGTGATTGCGCAATAGGTTCAAGACCGATTGACACTGAGAATGGAAAAAACACAATATTCGAAATGAATGCGCAACGGCTCGATGCGACCAGCTGACACTAAGAATAACAACAAAGGACATTCAAAAGTGAATGCGCAACGGGTTCCAGACCGGTTGACACTAAGCATGACAATAACAAACTATTCAAAGTGAATATGCAACAACTCTATGCGACTAGATGACACTATGAATATCAGAAGACGAGAACAAGATAAACATTCGGAGTGGATGCACAACAAATTCAAAACCGGTTGACACTCAGAATGAAAACAACAAACTATTTAAAGTGAAAGTACAGTGGCTCGATGCGACCAATTAACACTGAGAATAACAACAACAAAAAACATTCAGAGTGAATGTAGAACGTGTTCTATACCGGTTGACACTAAGAATGGCGATAACAAAATATTCGAAGTGAATGCGCAATAGGTTCGACGCCTATTGACACTAAGAATAGAAACCAAGATACACTCGAAGTGAATGTGCAACAGGTTCAAAAACGGTTGACACTAAGAGTAACAAAGACAAAGTATTCAAAGTATCCAAAGCGATAAATCAACAGGTTCAAGTGTAATTGTTAACAACGAGGATAAAGAAGACAAACACAGTGATTGGGCAGCGGCTCTATGCGACCAACTGATACTGGGAGTAGAATGCAAAGTATTCAAAGATAGATCAACGATTCTAAGCGACCGGCTGGCACTAAGAATAAAGGTAAGAAATGTTGGAGTTTTCAACAAGATAAAATATCCAACCTCTGGAAATTCCTTAAACGAAGAGTTCAGAGAAGACCTTCAGGAACCATCAGAAAAACATGGGTATGTGCCAAATTAAATGGAATTAAACCATAAGCAAAGGTTTCACGATCAGCTTAACGGATTCGTGCCAATGACAATTGGACTTTAAAGAGATATTCGTAATGACAATGTAAAAAAGCGCTTCTGCAATCCCGAGACTTCTTAGGGAGACAAAAAATTGCAAGTCAGAAGAGGCTTGTTTTGTAATGTATGACTATTGTTGGCATATGCTCGATGAATGAGACGGTAGCATGGCTTAAGGCTAAGAGTGAAGCGACGTGACTAATGCATGAGAATGATTTATGCATTGACTCAATGGTTTCCAAATATGCCCCTGTATGGGTATTGGATGAAATAGTTCTTTTTGCATATGACTCTTTAGAAGGAGACAAAGATGACAACATGATTCCTGACACTCACTTGAACTCAAAATTTGTTGTCGCATAAGGCCTGCTTGAACAACTTAAAGGCACGGAGAGGACTTGCCCCTATGTGATTCATCTTGCCCCTGAATCAATGGATTTTGAAATTTTCCCCTCTACAAAAGTTTGGATGCAACCTGCCATAACATGACTTTTGAAATGGTTTCCCCAGTGTTTGACTATCTGGATTGGCCCTTGGTTCACCAACTCATGGGATGGGAAACTTTTGATTAGAATGACCATTGAACTTTTGAACTATTTACGATCGCTCAACCAAATTTGAGTCTTGAGAAAAGCTCAACCTCTGAGTAGTTGACTCTTGAAGAGATTGATTTAGATTGAATGGTTTTCGAAGGTGATTTTCCCATGGTTGGGCTTCTTTTACCAAGTCAAATTCCCTAACTGGTTGCATTTGTTGGGATTCCCTTGATGCTGAATCGACTTGCAAATAAACATTATTCATTTAAAAATTGGTAATTTTAATGAAACATTTATGCAAGTTTTGAAATCACAATTAATTGGTATGATGGTGATATACAATGGAATGAGCCCACTATTAAAATATAAATTGGATCTAACATTTACGGAATGGCAGATAAGGCGATCAATTCAAATGATTATAAAATATTGTTAGGAGTCAAGTTAGCACAACCTTGTTGTAGTATGTTCTCAAAATAAACCTTGCCTCAATTAGTTCTCTTAAAGGTTATAATGCGGTTTGGTTCACGGTTTATGAAACAAAGGATAAAGGCTCAAAATTTATTTGGTACCCCCCCCCCCCAATCTTCGTGATGAACTTCCAAACCTACATTCAGTTAATTTGAGACACGCATTCATATTTCAAAAGTTTTTGATAGCGTAACAGTAAGGATCAGGATTTAAAATGAGATGGCAGCCACCTTGTTTGGCCTATGCTTTGTTAAGGATTTGACAAATTCTTTTTCTTGACTTCAGTTTGTTGGGATGCTCTAATTTTTGCCTAAGTCCTTTTTTTAGTATTCGACTTAACGATTTCCTTTTTTTAATACTTCTTTTTTCTCTTTTATCTTTGTTGAACGGTTGTGACTGCCATTTTATTGGAGAATAGTGAACAATTATTATAAACTTTTGACCCTTCACGACTTCTTTGATGTGCGAAGGAAAATATGTAGTTGATCATTCTTGAATGATGGACTGAATCTCTTGAAGATTGATAGCAAACAGATTAACTGAACCGACTACCCTGCCCCAGGTTTAAAATTAAGGGTTTTTGCACTTTTTTGAGAAAGAAAACAGCTACTTCGAGGCTCAAAGGGCTTAACAATGGATTATCTTCCTTATTTCACCAGTGTTTAGGAATTTGAAACAATGCTTGTACATCATTGTCAAGGTTTTAATTGAAAGCATACAAATGGAAAATTCAGGTATCTGGTTTTCATCATCCTCCTTCCAATCATTGCTAAAACAAAAGTTTGATAAATAAAATGAGAGAAATATATAGATTTTGCTTTTTATCATAACAATGAAAGAAAATGAGTGAACACGAATGGATTGATTCAAAATATGCATAAACATTTCCTTAATCTTGCCAATTTAAAAAACAACAATGCTTACAAGAAAAATGAAAAATCAACATGCAAAGAAAGACACAACAATGCTGAAACAAACAAAGAATTGTCAGCTTTAGGGAATTGAACTTCAGGGTCTGATCTTCAGACTTTAGGGAAATGACTTCTGAAACTTGATTCATGCTTCACGCCCCATATTCAGACAGGAGGTCATGCTTGTCACCTGGTTCCCGTCCTGATCATGCTAGGATCGCAAGGAGTGAGTCCTTGGAGACTAACACTAATTACTTTCGAATCTAAATGTCGTACCTCGAAAAATACGATCCTAAAACAAACAACAGAGTCGCCACCTAATTCTATTTATTCTACGAGAGAAAAGGGAGATATAGACACAACCTAAATAGGATAAGAAATGGTCAACGAAACCACTAATCTAAGTTCGGGAGTCAGTTATGCAAAAGGAAGGTGTTAAGCACCTATCACGTCTGTTGTACTCAATGGGAACCTCTTAGTCTAATTTGCGCTTAAATGTTAACTTATTTTATTGTCTTCTTTTTGTTAAGATTTCTTATTAAAGGTAAAAGAAAATTATTATTTATTATAGGGAAAGGTTAAGTTTTTTATTATTGTGCTCGCGAAGGATTAAAATCCCCGTGCCTACGTATTCCCTTGTGCAATGGGAAAGTCAGAGCTTCGTAGTTCGTGCGACTATGGTTTGTGTTTTTTAATTGAACGATTGTTTAAAACGCATTCTACTGCTAAGCGTTGGCTTATACTCGCGGTGGAGGTTGAAGCGCTAGCTTGTTTGCGAGATAGAAAGATTTAAGCAATGTTCGTTTAGCTAAAATGTTTAACCTTGTTAAGGTGTTTTAAAACGAAAGGGTGAATGAACCACGTCGCGTGGGGCTAGCCCAGGAGTGTTTGCATTCCAAAACGTGCGGAGTGCTAGACTCCAGAGTTTCGTCTTTCGCTGATTAATTATGAAAGTGATTTGAATTGGTTGGTGAGTTTTAAGTTGTTTTAAGATATGAAAGAGCGAATGAAGCGCGTCGCGTGGGGCTAGCCCAGGAACGATTCATTCTAGAACGTGCGGAATGCTAGACTCCGGAGCTCTGTTCTTTCGTATTCGAATTTATAAAATGATTGAGATATTTTGATATACGAATGGTGATTGAACCACATCGCGTGGGGCTAGCCCATGAATGATCCAATCTAGAACGTGCGGAGTGCTAGACTCCGGAGCTCTATTCTTTCGTATTCGAATTTATAAAATGATTGAGATATTTTGATATACCAATGGTGATTGAACCACGTCGCGTGGGGCTAGCCCATGAATGATTCAATCTAGAACATGCGGAGTGCTAGACTCCGGAGCTCTGTTTTCGTATGCTAATTTGTGCGATTAGATATTTTGAAATACGGAAGGCGAATGGACCACGTTGCGTGGGGCTAGCCCAGTAGTGGTCCATTCCAGAACGTGCGGAGTGCTAGACTCCGGAGCTCTATTTTCGTATTTAAATTTTTAAAAAAATAAGTTGAATAATTGTTTTGTATACGTTTTAGAATTGATGTAATTAATAACGAAGGAGTGAACGAAACATTACCCGTGGGGCTAGCCCAGTTGTGATTCGTTTCAGAACGTGTGGAGTGCTAGACTCCGGAGCTTTGTTCCTTGTTAATTAATTAGTTTGAAAGCTTATTAAGTTAGAAAAGTTAGATGGCGATGCGCGAAGCACTCGACTTACAAATTTTAGGTGTAACTTGATATATGGATCAAGTATGCTTGGGTTGAAAATGAATTGATATTAAATTGTAAAGTAGTTTTGAAAATGTATAGTGGAGTAATGGTTAAAAGATTATCAGTTGGTTTTGACTAATATATTTTTTTTAAGAACTTGGTGTTGACCAAGTATTTTGATTTTTTTTTCTGAAGGATTATTTTTAATTATTGATTTTTTTCAATCTAAAGAGTTAACATCCTACCTAAACATGAATAATGCAAACAATATTACACACTAGGTAGGGGATGCATTTAGTAATTTGGGAATATATTAAAATACGATAAAATTAGCAAATGTAATAATATTAAACATGTTAAACAGAATAACAAGTCAATGCACACAATATAAAAATGATCTATATAATAGAAACACAACATTAACTAGAAAAACAATAAAGAAATTCTTTAGATTTTTTTATATACTTTTATTAAAATAAACTACTAAAATTCATATTTTTAATTTGGAGTTAAAAAACATATTTATTTTTTATTTTTTAATTTAAACTATGACTATTTTTTACTAAACAAATCAAAAAGTTTAAAAGACGTTTTTCTTTTTGCTTTTTGCTGTTTTTTAAAGAAAGTATAAAACAATAAAATAAAAACTAAAGAGAACCTAATCTACTTTGTTAAGTTACTGTCCTTTTTTTTTTAAAATTCAAATTAATTCTAATTAATAATCATAATAATAATAATAAATAAGGAAAAAAAAGAAACAAAAACTAAAAGGAAACAAAAAATGTTTGCGACAAAAAGCACCTAGAGCCACTCAATGGTCTCTCTCTGTTTTTCAAAATAAATTAAATGATAATTAAAGAAGGAAAAATAAGATAGATACCGATTTTTTTTTTATTTTTATAATAATATTTAAATTATAATTAAAAATAAATATATATACTAACTATTTTTATATTTTAAAAGACATAAAAGAAAATAAATGAGTAGTAAAATTAATTTTTATTTTATTTTAATAACAATATCTAAATAAAAGAAAATCAAAATATTAATTCTTTTTAAAACACATTAAATTTCATTAAACAAAACACAATTATTAAAATCTGAAGACCAAACCAAACAAATATTTGAAAGATCACAAAAATCTCCTTGTTTCTCTTTCATTCTCCTTTATTTATTCATATTAATGAGATGACTTGGTCAAATATTGGAAAACAAAATTAAATAAAAAACAAAAAAAAGCTTCCTCCCAGGCTCTCACGATATGTTTCTCTCTCTGCTAAAGTTCTCTCAGATCGCTCACCCTATCGTCTCTCAAACACCTACATTTTGAGCGGTTCCACATCAACAAAACAAGACAAACACAGAGGCACGAAAATATTAAGCAAGTGAATAATAGTTACCCAACCGGAGTTACTCCGATGAAGACGCTTTTTCCGACGGGTAAGTTTTAGGTGCCTTTTTCATTTCTCTTCTCTTTTGTTCTTCTTTGTCTTTCTTCTTTTTCCGTCTATAAAAACATCTTTTGTTGCAACATTTTCTGGTTTATTGTATTATTATTGTTGTTGTGTATCTCTATGAATGTGGTATTGATAGGTTTTTTTTGGAATATGTTGCGGCTAGGGTTCTTATTTTTTTGTTTTTCCTCCAATTTTAAAGTTTTTTCTCCCTTTTTATAAACTCAGTAAACTTCCTTTAGAAGTTTAACCAATTTGTCCCCTTATTTTCAAATTTTGTTTGATGCAGGTCTCCCTTTTTTTTATCAAAAATTCTTTGTCTATTTTAGTGAAACTTCAAAAATGTAACAGGCTAAGCTTGTGTATTGCAGGGTGTAGTTGTTGCCTGTAGGGATGCAGAGCAGTCAATGGGTAGTAGGTCTTGCTTGTGGAGTGAGAAGTTTTTCCTCTTTAGGTGGAATCAAAAAATGCAGGATTGTTCTGGGTTACCAACAGGTTTTGTTTTGATGAATATCCTTTGTAACAAAAAGCTACATGGACCTGTATTTTTTTTCAGATTCTACTGTAATATTTTTAAGACGGAAAAAGAAAAAAGAAAAGGGCAATGTTTTTTTTATTATGAATTTGACAACATTGAATCTCTCAATAATAATAGTAATAAAATAAGTAGTAATAACTAAAAAAACAAGGTATAAGAAACAAACAAGACCCTAAAAAAAAATTAAATACAAACTAATTGGAATAATAATTATACTAACTAAAACTAATCTAATTAAAATATTTTGATTGAAATATTCTAAACTTAAGAATAAACAAAATCAAAACTAAAGAATTAATATTTTGATTTTCTTAGATGTTTAATTTCAATTCTTAAATGTTTAATTTCAAAATTCAATGTCAACTTTCATGTTTCAATTCAAGTTCTAAAGTTCATGATCATATTTCAAATTTCAAAGTTCATGGTCATCGGAACCAAAATATAAGTTTGGGAGTCAGTTACGCAAGAGGAAGGTATTAACACCTCTCACGTCTGTTGTACTTAACAGGAACCTCTTAGTATAATATGCGATTGAATGTTGACTTATGTTATTGTCTTCTTCTTAAAGGTAAAGGGTTCACTATGCCAAACAAGAACTTAGACATCACTTTAAAGTGTTGTATAAACCTGCACTGCTAAAGGTTTAGACAACGCTCTTTTAAATCTGAAAAGCGATGTCTATGGTACCATTAGACAGCGCTTTTTGACATTTTAAGCTATACCTTAGACAACACTTCTAGTAAAAGCGTTGTCTAAGACCCACCCTTAGATATTGCTTTTTGGACATTTTTAGGTATACCTTAGACAACGCTTTTTGTTTAAAGCGTTGTCTAAGGTATACAAATTTTTTATATAATTTTCTTAAAACCACAATTTATACCAGGTTTTTCAACCAGAATTTTGACCTGTTTTTGAACCAATTTTTTTTTTCCATAAAAATATTACAATTTGGATATTCAAAACAATCCAATTTGGCCTATTTAAATGTACCAATTTATGCACCAAAATTATATATCCAAATGGATTGGCAATTCAAACATATATACTTACAAATGTACATATTACTTATACTACTTTTGCTACAAATGTATCAATTCAAACATATTACAAATCATTACTTATACTACTTTTGCATCCAACCAAAGCATTGCTTCAAATCTACATAGGTCCTGAAACAACACAAAGATTGTAATTCAATTAAAAGAATACAATATTATAGTTATAAAGTTACTAACATTTAAATTAGAATGAAAGCAATTGAAAATGAAAAATAAAGAAACCAAGGATATCAAATATAATTTACCTCTTTCACTAACATCTCTTTCTTTTCTTTGTTGGAATATTAATTACTTGTTTCTTAGCAATGCGGACGAATGAATTGATCCAAATTCCCTCGTTATGATCATTTCTGATATATATGACTCATCCACTATAATATCCTCATCTTTATTTCTATTTAACTCATTCCGTTTAATGCATGACTCATTCTCAACATCAATATCACATTGATCGACACCGCTATCATCAACCACTTTGTTAGAGAAAAGCATTATAGACCATTTTGTACTCGTCGGGTCATTCACATAAAACACTTGTTTAGCTTGAGATGCTAGAATAAAAGGTTCATCTTTGTACCCCACCCTAGTAAGATCAACTTGCAAAAATCCAGACTTATCCATTCGTATGTCACTATTATTTACTCGCTTGCAACCAAAGATGGAAATCTGAAACTTCTCGTAATCAAACACCCAAATGTGCTCAATAACTCAAAAATAGGACAAATTTGCATATTTGGGGTTTAAGTCCTTCATACTTGATATATGCATTGCTTCAACTAGCACGGTGACACCACTATTTTGCATAGTACTCTTATCATCTTGTTCTTTAGTATAAAATGTGTATCCATTAATTGCGTATGCTCTATGAGAAAACACATGCAAACTTGGACCATATGCCAAACATCTCAACCTTTCTGTTACCGAAGCAGGATCTAAAGAGCGCTTCGAATAAATATGATCCTTTAAACATTGTATGAAACTTTGATTGTGCTCTCGTACTATCCAATTTTCATTTCTGTTCGGATTTAACCTTCAGAGTACTTCCTTGTGCATTTCAACATATGGCTCAACCTCATTATCATTGTGCAGAACATACAAATGCACTTGATCCCGTTCATCCCTTGATATTGTCACAATTTTATTTCCAATTAATTTGTTATGTTCCTTTTTTCCGAAAATCTGAGCTTTGGGGAGTCCAATTGATTGAATGTTGGACAAATATACAGTATAAAACTCAACATCTTCTTCAACAATGTATCGTTTAACAATACAACCCTCTGGTCGACTTCGGGATTTCACGTACCCTTTTAATATTTTCATATACCGTTCAGCAGGGTACATCCATCTCATATAAACTGGTCCACACAATTGTGTCTCTTTCACAAGATGAACAACTAGATGAACCATTATGTCAAAAAAAGAGGGAGGAAAATACATTTCAAGCTCACACAAGGTAATTACAATCTCTTTTTGTAGTGTTGATAAGATCTCGGGATCGATTACCTTACTACGGATTGACCTAAAGAAAAAACACAATTTAGTTATGGCACTTCTTACTTTTTTTGGCAAAATAGAATGTATACCTATTGGTAGAAAATGTTCCATTATAACATGGCAATCATGTGTCTTCAAACTCTTTAACTTGAGGTCTTTCATAGACACAAGTCTTCTAATATCTGATGAGTATCCTTCTGGAACCTTAACTTCACTCAGAAACTTACACAATTTTTTTCTCCTTTCTAGATAAAGTAAACATAGCAGGTGGTAGATATGTTCGTATTCCTTTATTCACGGGTGCTAGTTCAGTTATCATTCCCATTTTTAACATGTCCTCCCTTGCTTTAAGGTCATCCTTATACTTTCCTTTTATATTGAGTAACGTACTAATAACACTTTCAATTACATTTTTTTCAATATGCATAACATCGAGAAAATATCTCACGTACAAAGACTTCCAATATGGAAATTCAAAAAATATTGACCTCTTCTTCCACCCACCTTTGACAACCTTATGTGCAAAAGGCTTGCCAAACTCAGTACGCACATCTTTCACCTTTTCAAAAACTTGGTCACCTGACAATGCGGGTGGAGCTCTACGTTGTTCGGTGTCTCCATTGAATTATTTTCTCCACCCACAATAGTGATATTTTGAATGTAAGAATCTACGATGACCGAGAAACACATTCTTCTGACAAAGTTTCAATCAAATTGTATTGGTTTCGTCTTCACAAACAGGACATGCACGTTGACCTTTAATGCTATACCCAAATAGATTCCCGTATGTTGGAAAATAATTAATTGTGCCAAATAACATCACCCTCAAATTGAAACTTTCTTTCCTATATCCATCATAAATCTCCACACCGTTCTCCCACAAAATCTTTAAATATTCAATCAAAGGTGTCAAGTATATGTCTATATCATTCCCTAGTTGTTTAGGCCCAGAGATTAACATAAATAACATCATGTACTTACGTTTCATACATAGCCATGGAGGTAGGTTATAAATCATAAGAATCACAGGTCATGTGGTATGTGAGATACTTTGAATACCATGCGGTTTCATTCCATCAGTAGATAATTCCAAGCGAAGGTTTCTTGCTTCTTCTCCAAAGTCAGGATAATCATTATCAATCTTCGACGACTGTGGTGAATCATCTGGATGCCGATACTTTCCATCAATAATTCTTTTATCTGCATGACAATTTAGGTGTCTTGCATCGGTTTCACTACGAAACATGCGCCTAAATCTTGGAATTATAGGAAAATACCATAAGACTTTTGCTGAAGACAATCTTTTCTTATATCGAGACAAACCGCATTTAGGGAACTCAGTTAACGATGCATATTCGTTACGAAAAAAAACACAGTCGTTAGGACAATCATGTATCGTATCATAGCTCATGCCAATAGAGCACAACATTTTTTTGCCTCATAGGTTCGATTAGGAAGAACATTATCCTCCGGTAGCATTTCTCTCATAAGGGCCAACAACTCTGTGAAACTTTTATCCGACCATCCATTGCCCGCCTTTAAGTTGTATAACTTTAATACCGCAGACAATATTGAAAATTTAGTGTAACCTTTATACAACGATTTCTCTGCATCGCTTACCAACCTCTCAAACATTTCAGGACAATCATGAAGATCTTCTTCAAGTGCTTCTACAATCTCTTCAACTCGATCAGAATTGTATGTTTCCGTGTCTTTGTCGTCTGAAGCATATGTCGTATTACTTTTCCCACTCGGTTCAACATTCTCGTTAATTTTCTCACCATGAAATTTCCAACACTGATAACTTTGATCAATTCCATGCCTCAGTAAATGTGATTTCAATCCATCTGCGTCAACCTTACCAATATAACAACAACGCAAGCAAGGACATTTCATCCGTCTGGGGTTTTTAACGCGTTGAACAACAAACTTAACGAATTTCGCAACCCCATTCTTGTACTCTTTGGACAATCGATCGGCACAAATCCGTTTTATCCATGGTTTTCCTACTTATAAGAGATACATATTTTCACTACATAAACAACGTAAATCCAAACGACATTTCATATACATAACGTAAAATCCAAATGAAAATAGAGATACATAATCTGATTTTTCACTATTCTTCACAGAATCATAACAACATTGATATTGCCCTAACATAATCAATATTTTCACTATTCTCACAAAATCATATTTATCAAAGAAATATTTTCCTTAACATATTCAATATTTGCCTATTTTCACTATTTTCACTATTCTTCACAAAATATTTTCCCTAACATAATCAACATTGGCATTGCCTATTTTCACTATTCTTCACAAAATCATATTTATCAAAATACATTTCAATGACATTGCCTTAACATAACAATAACATAACAATGACATTCACTACAACAAAAATGTACCTTCACGAAGTAGAGGACGGAGTCAGTCCAAAAGAAGAACAAAGTAGAGGACGAACACCTTCACGAACACCCGAACTAAGTAACTTCACGATCAACAACGTTAATGGAGGTTTCCCGAGCGGTGTTAATGGACGAACACCTTCACCAACGACGTTAATGGAGGTTTCAGAAATAAAAATAGAGTTTCATTAGGATTTTCATTGTAGAAGTAACGCGTTCGCAGGGGAGAAGAAAGAGGAAAAGAATGAAAATATGATTCTGAGTTTCTAAATATTTCATTTAATTAGACCTTAGACAACGCTTTTATGGAAAGCATTGTCTAAGGTAGCCCTTAAACAGCGTTTTTCAAAAGCGCTGTCTAAGGTTTACTTTAGACAACGCTTTTGATTTTATTTTTTTAAAATATAAAATACCTTAGATAGCGCTTTCCTCAAAAGTGTTGTCTAAGATATACCTTTAAAAGCGCTTTTTGAAAGCGCTATCTAAGGTCTACCTTAGACATCACTTTTCAAAAAGCGTTGTCTAAGGTATGACTTTTAGCAGCACTTTTTCTCTTTTTTTAGAACATTTTCCGCGTTTTATTTTAATTTTAACCTTTAGCAGCGCTTTCATATTAAAGTGATGTCTAAGGTGCGCTATTAAAAGTCTATGTTAGCGTAGTGGTTTGCTAAGATTATTTGTTAAAGGGAAAATTGGTGGTTTTTTATTAGGGTTATTGTTATGGAGAAAAGGTTAATTGTTTTATTAGTGTGCTCGCCAATGATTGAAATCCTTGTGCCTACGTATTCCCTTGTGCAATGGAAAGTCAGAATTTCGTAGTTCGTGGAACTACGGTTTGTTGGTTTGTATTTTTTTAATGAACAAGTGTTTAGCTCGCATGCTAATTGCTAAACATTGACTTGTCCGCTCTCGGGGAGACTCAAGCACTAGTTTATATGCATAGTAGCAAGGATCTAAAATAAGTTCTTTTAAGAAATATATTTAGATCTTGGTTAAAGTGTTTTAGGGACAAAAGGGAAAATGAATCACAACCCAATGGCTGGCATCAAGAGTCATCATTCAAGAATTCAAGGAATGCGAGACTCCAGAACTCAGTTCTTTCGTTAATTAATTATGGAAAATATTTTGCAATTTATTGGGTAGATTTTAAGTTGGGTTTAAAAGAAAGAGACAAGTCGTCATCTTTAAATCCTATAATTGAATTTTAATTAGAGGCTTCAATTCACGCTGAAACGAGAACTTTGGATACATATGCCACAAACTCTTAAACTTCCTATATCCTATACTAAGTACCAGACTCTGAATATCCTTATAGTTCACCCAATTAGTATCAATAGTGTCTTCCATCTCATAGATTTGGCCCTCTACATACACTTTAACAGGAAATATTACAAACTTACACCATGATTAATACGGAACCTCAACCTCTGTTCATCACTTGGCCCAACCATATGACAACAACAACAACAAAAAAACTAATAGATGTGAACTCTACACAACATAATACAAATCGAGCAAAAAAATCCGAATATATAAGACCAAATACATATTTGAAGCAATATTTTGATTTCTCTTTCTCTGTCATGGACGAAGGATAATAAAGACGAACGCAAGAAGAAAAAGATGAAGACGAACGCAAGAAGAAGATGAAGCAACACGAACAAAGGAAGAAGATGAAGCAACACACTGAAATAATTCTGTATGACTTTAGAAATCTTTTTAAATGGTTATGAGCTTCAATTTCCACATATGCAATTTCCACGCAACCTTTTATTGCCACCTCACTTAAAAAAATGGACACATCAGCATTTTTGGAGGGGGAAATGAGAATAAGGACTAAAACTGCATAAAACATTATAGTTTAGGGACTAGTTCGTTCAATTTTAAACCATAAAGACCAATTTCGTGAGTTGGCCAAAACATAGGGGCCAAAAGTGTCAGATTTAGGGTTAAATCGTGTTTACCCCTGCCATATAGGCGTGTTAGTTTACCCGTGCAGTGAATCTTCATTGTTGGCATGTGACATTTTCTTAATATATTTATTTAATTTTTAAATTTTTTTATTAAAATGTTTTAGTTTACCCTGCCATATAGGTCTATTTTAATTGACATGGGCTTGTGGCCCATTTGATCTTTAGTTTACTTGGTCCATGAATTTCTTTAATTGTTAATTCTATGCATAAGATATAATATAAAGATCCAATGTGTCTCAACATCAACCGATGTGGGACTTATTATTTACATGAGTCACCGGTATATGTTATGCTACCAAGAAAACTAGTGTTTATATACCAATCAAACATATGTAATAATGAATTGAAAATCGGTTGTTATACAAAGAAAACTAGTGGTTATATACCAATCAAACATATGTAATAATGAATTGAAAATAGTTTAAGAGTATGTAGGTTGCTTTTGAAACTAAAATGGGCTTGGACTTAAATGGACATAAAAGTAACATTGTGATTATTTAAAAAAATATTTTTTAAAATATATTTAATAAAAATAGTTTAATTAGAAATTAAATATCAAGTGGAATAAAAAAATTGTTTAATGTAAAAAACGAAAAATTAAATAAATAATAAAATCATAATTAAAAATTATATATATATATATATATATATATATATATATATATATATATATATATATATATATATATATATATATATTAAAATGCCATGTGGATTTAAAATTAAAAAATAAAAGTTAAACAAAAAAATGCCACGTGGATGCCATGTGTGCAGATTCTATGTCCCAGTCAGCAATAGGGGGAGTGAAAATAGAATCTTGGTTTGGTGATGGGGGAATCTCAATTTTTTTCTTAGGGGGTAAACCAAATATCGCTCATATGGCAGAGGGAGAAAACAAAATTTAACCCAAAAATATAATATTAAAAAAATATAAATAAATAAAATCATAAAAAAATAATATTTAAAAAAGTAAAAAATAAAAAAAAAATAGTTGCACAAAATCATAATTAAAAAATTACACGTGGAATTAAAAAATTAAATAAAAAAGAAAATAAAAATCCAACTAGACACCATTTAGGAAGATTCTAGGTGGAATAGTGATACAGGATCTATGGTGAGAGAATCTTCATTTGTCAAGGGTGGATCACAAATTTTTTTCTTAAAGGGGGGTAAATCAAAATACGCTAATATGATAAGGAAATAAACATTATTTTACCTTTAGATTTATATGCATCAGACTTAACTCATAGTTAAAAAATCGGCTTGTAAGGTGATAGGTTTTTTCCAACACTCCTTTTCACTCTCACAGCTGCACTTTGGGCTTGATGTGGTTAATTTGGTTGGTAGGCCACATGGATATGCTCTCATACCTTGTTAGATTTTTATATTTAGTCTGATCCATCCTTACAAAACCCGCTTTAAGGTGAGAGATGTCATTCATGATATACATTTTCAATTCTTTTTAATGCATGACTTGGATTTTTCGCGGTAGTTTTTAATGTGGAGTAAATGTTGTAATAAATATCATTTAACTAATGCATATTTGATTTAGTATTGTACTCTTCTTAGCCAAATATTGTATACCCTCTCACTTGTCTGTTGTGTTGTATTCTAGAATCTTCGGCCTTTGTAACTATTTGAGCTACCTTCAGTTAGTTCCTTTTATTCAATTACTTTAATTGGTTAATTATTATGACTCTAAATATCTCTAGCTTGATCCAGATGTATTGTAATCAGTTAATCATTCAATTGTTAAATGCATTTCTGTTCACTCTCAGTTATCATATTTCTAACATTTGGCAAAATTGCCCAGTGATTTTTGTATTAATTTTAGTATGTATGTATTTAGGTTTTGATATTGGGCCTAACCCATTCTTACAAAATGGGCTTGTAATGTGAAGGGTTCTACTCTTTATAAACACTTATTCAATGTGTATCTCCGATTAGATGAAAGATGACCTAAACATATGTTTATAAGTGAGGTCAACCTCACTTTACAAGTCCCTTTTGTAAGGTTGAATGAAACCAACCCAAATTCTAAGTGTGTGAATTTTTATAAATGTTTTAACTTTTGAACTCAAAATGAATGGCAAATGATTATTGTGTTTTTGTTAAATTATCATGTCACCTTCCTATTCGTCTTAATATCACCCTGAAATTCTTGACATCATCTTCATTTCTTACACAATATTTGTCTTCCTTGTTGATGATATCTCAAGTGATGAAAATTTCGATTCTAATGTATTTGTTGGAGGGAGCTATATGTTCTGGTAGTTTTTAACAAATAAAACATCAACAAATATTGGATGTCTCTGTTCGATAAAGTTTTCAACTGGCTATGAAACATGTTACCTTTTCTGTTATTACATAATAATCAATTGATTATTATATTGAGCTTTCATCATTTTGGTTATCTGATCTTCATATATCTATTTTTTTTACAATTCATTACCTTACAGAGAAATTGAAGCAAACAAATGATTTGATGCAAAAGAAGGATGGTGATGTCTTCTTTAAGAATGTACTCATAGAAATAGGTTAAGTTGATAAGTGTTGTTCCGTCATTGATCCTGAACTAGTTAATTAGATTATTTGAGTTGGTTGAGAGAAATATTGTTGTGAATTGGATGCCTTAGAAACAAAGTATAATTGGCTCCTTGATGAGTTAGGAAATCCACAAGGGTTAGGGTTTAGGGTAACCAAAGATAACAACAATGATTGGTTATAAACTGTTATTCTTTCCTTTCTCTTTCAACAAGATTACAAGTACAAGAATAACAAATAACCTCTCTCACTATTGAATTAAGGTTTTATCTTACTATTTTCCCTAATTCAAAATATGAGAGACTAGTATGCTATTTATAAGAAAACTAACACACTAACCTAATGTTTTTTTTTAACAATTACCCATTACAAGCTAACTTAGGGTACAAGCTAACTTAAACAATTAGATCCATAACACAAGGCACAATTAAACAACAACATGTGAGCGGACTTTGACGACATGTTAACCCTAGAATTCGTTCCAATATTTCACAAATCTCGACCTTGGAACAAAATCTATAACAACAAGAAAACAAAACTAGCTTTCTTCATGCCGCTTTATCAACTACATACAGTGGAAAAACTTGCAACTGAGCAACGTCTTGGTGGTCATATCAGCAACATTATGATTTGTCGAAACCTTCAGCACTTGGACTTCTCCATGCTCGATTACCCCTCTGACAAAATGTAGCCTCACATTAATATGCTTGTTTTGCTCATGATAGGTTGAGTTCTTAGACATGTGTATTGCATTTTGACTATCATATTTAACAGCGATACCTCGACCTTGAAGTTTCAGCTCCTTTGCAAAACCTTCAAGCCACAATGCTTCCTTTATAGCTTCAGTTAGGGCGATATATTCCACTTCAGTGGTTGATAAGGCAACAACCTTCTGAAGTGTTGCTTTCCAACTAATTATTATGTCAAATATAGTGAAAACATATCCAGAAATAGATTTTCTGGAATCCATACAACTTGCATAATCAACATCGACATATCCTTCGATTTTTGCTTTACTATCTTCACCCAAGGCTCCACCATAAATTAAGACTCTATTCAGAAACCCATTTATGTACCTTAGAATCCACTTCAATGCTTGCCACTGAGCCTTTCCAGGATTATCCGTGTACCGGCTTACAAGACTTACTGCATATGCTATATTGGGTCTAGTACAAACCATAACATTCATCAAAGAACCTACTATATTAGCATATGGAATGCTATCCATATAAGTTCTTTCAACATCAGTACTGGGACACTGATCTATACTCAGCTTAAATTGAGGGTTTTTCGGAGTCACAACAGGCTTTGAATTTGACATACCAAACTTATTGAGAATCTTCTTCAGGTATGCCTCTTGAGATAAGCATAATCTCGACTGCTTTTTATCTCTCCAAATGTCACTCCCAAGAATCTTGGACGCAACTCCCAAATCCTTCATATCGAATTCCTTATTGAGTTCAGCCTTTACCCTCATTACATATTTGACATTGTTTATTGCTATTAGAATATCATCCACATAAAGCAACAAAATAACAAATGAATTACCAGGTCAAAATCTGAAGTAAACACAGTGGTCGAACTGACTTCTGATGAAACTTATATGTGCCATGAACTTTTCGAATCTCCTATTCCACTGTAGAGGAAATTGTTTCAGCCCATATAAAGATCTCTTCAGTTTACACACATAATCTTATTTCCCCTCTTCGACATACCCTTTAGGTTGCCTCATCAGGATTGTTTCATCAAGATCACCACACAAGAACACAATATTTACATCCATTTGTTCTAGTTCAAGGTCGAACTGTGCCACCATGGCAAGCAACATTCGAATGGACCTATGCTTCACAACAGGAGAGATCACATCATTGAAGTCGACACCCTATTTCTAAATCAACCCCCTTGCAACCAACCTTGCCTTGCATCTCTTCAACGCCACTCCTTCGATTCCTTCCTTAACTTTTAAAATCCATTTATAGTTGACTAACCTGGCTCCAACAAGTTTCTCGATCAGTTCCCATGTGTTGTTATCATGAAGAGACTCCATCTCATCATCCATGGCCTTCATCCATTCAGTCTTATTTCGTCTCCTCATAACTTCCTTATCGTCTCTAGGTTCTTCATCCAGAACCTCACTTGCAGAGATTAAGACATAAGCTATAAGATATGCATACCCAACTTGTTGAGGTAGCTTGATGACTCTACTCGACCTGTCTCTTGCTAGAAGGTAGTCATTATTAGTCCCCTCTTCTTCGACAACATCTTCTACTTCTTCTTCGACTCCATCTGGGTCATGCAATTCAGCATCACTATGCTCCACCTCAAAAGGAATTTTTCCCTGCTCCAGCTCTTCGACAACATCATCAGTTTTCTTAAAAGTCATCTCAACTTCATTGAAAACTACATCTCGACCGGTGATACACCTTCTGTGACCTGGCTTTAGGCACCATAGCCTATAAGCTTTGACTCCTTCAAGGTATCCCATGAACATGCATTTCATAGCTCTAGGTTCGACTTTGTCTTACCCAATGTGAGCATAGGCTGCACAGCTAAATACTCTTAGTTTGTTGGATCTGGTGGATGTCCCAACCAAACTTCTTCAGGTGTCTTCTTATCTAACGCAATCGAAGGACATATGTTTATCAAATATGTTTCTATCGAAACAGCCTTAGCCCAAAACACCTTCTTCAATCCAACACTAACCAACATGCATCTAACTCTTTCGAGGATTGTTCGATTGAATCTCTTAGCTAGACCATTTTGCTGAGGAGTACCTGCTACAGTCTTATGCCTTGCAATCCCAAAATCGACATAGTAATTGTCAAAAGATTCATTACAGAATTCAAGACCATAATCAGTTCTCAACCTCTTGAACTTTCTTCCAGTTTGAGTTTAGACCAGAACCTTCCAACTCTTGAAATTATCAAAAGTTTCATCCTTCGTCTTCTGAATAAATACCTATAACTTTCGGGAATAATCATCAACTATGGATAGAAAATATCTTGCACCTGAATGTGAAGGATTCCTTGCAGGCCCACAAATATCAGCGTGGATGTAATCAAGGGATCCATGTGTTCTTTGTTTACCTTTGTTAAACTTCACCCTATAGGATTTACCGAATACACAAGGTTCACAAAACTCCAACTTCTCGACTTTGTCACCACCTAGCAGGTTCTGTTTCCCCAGTTTGATCTGGTCTCTCTCGCTTACATGGCCCAATCTCATGTGCCATAATTTTTTCTTCGACAACAGTTTCATGGATGCAACATTTGTCGAACCACTTACAACTTCAGCCTCAAGGGTATACAAGCCTTGTTTCTTCACGCCTTTCAAGACTTCCTTCGACCCCTTCATGACTCTTAGAATACTTTTCTCTCCTTGAAAAACATATTCCTTCTTATCGAATTCACCAAGAGAAATCAGATTTCTCTTCAAGTCAAGTACATACCTAACTTCAGTCAATAGCCTTATTGACTCATCACGGAGCTTGAATCTTACAGATCCAATACCTGCAATTTTGCAAGCTTTGTTGTTTCCCAGCAGCACTGATCCACCATCTTGATAACATAACTCCTCAAACAAATCTTTGTTTGTAGTCATGTGACAAGTGCAACCTGAATCCATAATCCACTCTTTTCTTGAGTCGATGCTTGAAACCACAAGAACATCAGATGATTTGAAATCATCTTGAACAATGGCCGTGTTGCCATTATCCTTACCTCCATGATCTTTCAGGCGTTCAGGGAACACCTTTTGAATGTGACCCTCCTTCTTACAATGATAACATCGAACACTAGATGCTTCACTACTATAAGACTTTTGCTGTCTTTTTCCCTTCTTTTTGTCGAACTTACCATCCTTTCGCAAGAATTTCGCCTTAACGGTGAAACCTTCACCAACCGTCGAAGGTTTATGCTCCTTTCGTTCGTTCAAGTCCTTAGAGTACAAGGCTGATTGAACATCTTCAAAGGTCAAAGACTCTCTTCCATACAAGAGGGTTTCTTTGAAGTAAGCATGTGTTCTGGGAAAAGCGCACAACAACATCAATGCTTGATCTATATCATCGATCTTCACATCAATATTTTCATGATCAAGAATCAGCTTGTTGAACATATCCAACTTCTCAATCAACACTTTGTCTTCACTCATCTTGAATGAATACAAGGTTTGCTTCAGGTAGAGTCGATTCACCAACGATTTGGTCATGTATAAACCTTCAAGTTTCAACCATAACCCTGACGTCGTCGTCTCCTTTGATACTTGTCGAAGAACCTTATCACCAAAGCTCAACAAATTGCGTTGTGTGCTTTCTCAATCACGAACGTCTTTTCAGCTGCCATCAACACATCATTCATGGTCGTCTCTCCCTTCAGCGCTTCCAAACAACCCTGCTGAGCAAGTAGGACTTTCATCTTCAAGCGCCATAGACCGAAATTGTTCACTCCGATGAACTTTTCAATCTCATACTTTGTTGAAGACATCTTCTCCACGCTCACCGCACCAATTTGTTGTGAATTAGATACCTTAGAAACAAAGTATATTAGTTCCTTGATCAGTTAGGAAATCCACAAGGGTTAGAGTTTATGGTAACCAAAGATAACAACAAGGATTAGTTATAAATTGTTATTCTTTCCTTTCTCTTTCAACAAGATTACAAATATACAAGAATAACAAATAATCTCTCTCACTGTTGAATTAAAGTTTTATCTTCCTATTTTTCCTTATTCAAAATATGAGAGACTAGTATGTTATTTATAAGAAAACTAACACATTAACTTAATGGATTTTTTTAACAATTATCCATTACAAACTAACTTAAACAATTGAATCCATAACACAAGGTCCAATTAAACAACATCATGTGAACGGACTTCGACGACATACTAACCCTAAAATTCGTTCCAATATCTCACAAATACTATAAGCTTTTCTTAATTAATGAAATCCTTTGACTATAGGAAAAAATAAGCTAACTATCCTAATAGTTAGAAACAGGTTAAGTTGATAAGTGTTGTTCTGTAATTGATCCTGAACCAATTAATTAGATTACGAGTTGCTTGAGAGAAATACTACCAACTTTTGCTGTTCATAACTAAGAAAACGTTCAAATCATTAATAAAATCCTTTGACTATGGGAATGAATAAGCTAACTATCCTAAACGTATAGAGATTTTCTCAACAAAATATAACTTAAATCTATACATATCTTAACAAAACCTTTCAAATATTTGAAAAGAAAACGATGAGAAGGGATTACCAGAGAAACAGATGAGAAGTTGCTGTATAATTTCATAACCAACTAGTTGATGGTTCTTGGAATCCAACATATGATCTTCAGGCTATATATCGATCTTGGAGGTATGATCCTACTAATTTTTTCCCTTAAATAAAATGAGATTTCTTTTGAGGAAGCACCGCATAGGAATGTTGGCAGGGACGGATCTATGTATAGGCACAGTGTGGCTTTAGCCACACCAAAATTTCCATATTATATAATAATTGATTGTGTTATTGTCTTATTGGATGATATTTGCAATTGAAAATACATTTGATTGAGAATACAAGAGGATCACATGTATTGTGGAGATTAATTTTTTTTGTTTACTTTTTCCCTTCACGTTTATTTTTTTATTTAAAATTGTTTGTTGTCATTGGAAACATGAGAGAGAATTAGAACAATATAGAAATTGAATGGTCACGTGCATTTGAGAAGGTGTGTTTTAATTCCAATTTTTTGTTTTAATCTAATGCACTTATATTTATATATATATATATATATATATATATATATATATATATATATATATATATATATATATATAGAGAGAGAGAGAGAGAGAGAGAGAGAGAAAGGGGAGAGAGAGAGGGGCTCATTATCATTATGTTGAAAATATTTATTGTGATCCAAAACTTGTAAAGTAAAAAGGATTTTCAAATATAAAATTTATAAAAACAAATAAATTCAATATATATATATATATATATATATATATATATATATATATATATATATATATATATATATATATATATATATATATATATGTATGTATTTTCAAATATAAAATTTATAAAAACAAATAAATTCAATATATTTATATGAATTATAAGCTTCTAAAGTTGATTTTAGGCTTGCCGAGGAAATCGTAAAACATGTTTTATAATTATGAAATTTGTGAAGAGTCAACTATATAACAAAATGAGTAATTAGTAGGTAAATGACCTTCTTGTAACTTTTATTAAAAGAGATGTTCTTAGAATTATTGATAATAATGTAATTTTAGCTCATTTAAAAAAATAGAAGGTAGACGATTTTCACTATAAATCTATTGCATTAAACAATTTTATTACTTATTTTCAGTATAATTTAATTGATAATTTATTTTATTTTTAACCACACCAGTATTTAATGTCTAGATCCGTCCCTGAATGTTGGTAAAGTTATGATTTTCTATTGGATGCAGTATTGGAAATTTCTTTGGGTGAGCAATGTTTTTGTGAAACATGGACAATGCTTAATGTACATATCCACCTGGCACCTGCCATATGTTTGAATTCTATTTTTATTTAGAAAATTGATGAGCAATAACAATGTACTCTAGACCATTTTGACTTAATAAGACAAGTACTATTTCAAGAACCAACTCTCCTTAAAATCTCAAGCTATAAAGGGATGCACATTTATGGTTTTTATTAACATTAAGCCATTATGATATTATCTGAGAGTCATGAACTAAGTAACTATGATGGGCTTACTTGTGAACAAAATAATCCGATTTTGGCTGGGGGATTCACTGAAACATAACGTACCACATTCAAATGGAAACGGTTATTCTGATAGTTAATGGAAAGCTTACTGAGACATACCTCTGGAACTTTGCTTGCAAAATATTATATAGCTACTAATTATTAGGATCAGTTTCAATTTTAATGTATTCATAAATGGAATAATTTTTTGAATTACATTCTTAATTGCGACAAGTAACTTCTACTGTTTTTTTATGAATTGGCCGACCCATATCATTAGAATAAAAAAAAAGGCTTATATATGTTTTTCCTATGACTTTTCTTTCAAAATGTTCCTTGTAATGTTTTTGGAAAAAAGTTAACTCCCATTATTAATTAGAGATAAACCCCTGAAAACTTAATAAAAACCGGACATCTTTCATCTTAAAATTGGTTTTGTAGAGATAAGTTAGACCTAAATTGATTTGAGAGTCTATCCTAAATCGATTAGACTACCCACCAAGCCCAGTAGTGTTGAATGTGACTGATAAAATCAATTTAGCATATAGGGGGGAAATAAACCGTACACATTTTAGAAAGAAATGGAATATTATTAAGTACTAGAGTTCAAATGGGTTTCAGTTGTAATGGAAGTAATGAAGATGCATAAAAAGAGAAATAGAAATCCGAAAAAGAGGCATTTCGAGAGGCCTATCTTTCCTAGGGGAATTTTTCCACTCAAATCATGCATACCCCAAAATGGAACGTTCCCTCATGGTTTATTCTCTGAGATCTAGATTCTCTCTCCACACAGTTGTAGCCACGTGGCCAACCCATGTGAAGCTCTAGCAGAATTTGTTTTATGTGTGGTTCATTCCTCCCTCTCCCCTCTTAAGTGTTCTCTCATAAACTTTGCCATATCTACCAGTGACCAAGTCCAATAATGCTGGATGTGAGGCGATATATCTAAAAAAAATCTAATTACACCTTTACGAGAGATTAAATCGGAGAAGGTTAAGAAAAACTGAGTACTCCTCACCATGCAAACCATTTTTGTTGATTTGAGTTTGACCCAAAATCTAAGAATTGGTGTTACATTTTTGTGGAGAAGGTTATGAAAAAAAGAGTATTCCTTATTATGCAAATCATTTTTGGGTCGTGCAATTCTGAGCCTGTGGTTTGTACACAATGAATAGGTTGGGATGCATGACATGGTTATGAAATTGGAGTAGGATGAAAATTGTTAAATAATTTCCTGCAAAGAGCCCCAAGTGAGATTATTGAAGAACGCAGTCCTATGTTTGGTCCTTACTCTTATGTTTGGATTCGATCCATTTTTTTTGCCTCAATCCAACATCCCGACTCCCTTTCCAAAGGTCTGTTATTCTTTTGTTTTGCCTCCTGTGTCCTTTTTGGTACAAGCTCTTTCTTCCCACATGTCCATACTTCAAGATGTGTTATTTTGTAGTGGCACTCCGGGTCAGACGAAGAAGAAAAATAAGTTTGATGTTACATGAAAACACTGCAATAATTTCACCCTAATAAGCTCTTAATTAAGTGCAATTATTGTTTCATTCCCACATTACTTGTTTAGAAGGGAAAATATATCACTCAGTCTAAAAGTGAATACATAGGAGATGTGGTGGATGAGTAAGAGCAATGTATCAAACAAAATCCATCACTTAGACTTTTTTGTCAGCCCTCTAAAATGAAAACTTACAATTTCAACATGGTATAAGAGTTTCGACCATTCACATATGTTCACACGATTTGGGAACTGGTCGATCTAGATCTAGTAGCTAGATTTTTGTTGTGCTAGTTGCAGTTGTATGGATCAATAAAAGGTTTTGTACTATAGTCTGTATTCTAACATATGAATGCTTTTTATTTAGTTTTTCAGTATCAGTTGATGTAGTTTCTCTTAACAGGTGGATTACCAATTATCATTTACATGAATCCCTGTTACAAGAAAACGAAGAGGAAAAACTGTCGAAAGAAGGGCAAAATATGGCTTTGGAGGTGTACCGCAAATCGCTGGAGTGGGAAGAAGTTCAGAGAGTAGTGCTCGGCGAGTTTGTGCCCTATCAAAAGAAAGAAGAATACGATGAATCAAAATATTTCCGCATTTCAACTAAGTTGAGGAATCATTTCACAACAAGGCAATGTACCAATCTTGTGCACTTGCTGACACTTAGAAGTCAGGGAGTAAGATTTGGGAGCAGCAGAGTCTGCGGTGAAGATAACTTAAAGAAGAAATAGGAATGTTACCGGTGGAATAATTTAAAGAAGAAATCGGAATGTAGTAACAAGATGTTCTAGATCTTGTCACTGATGGTTACGTTCCGGTAGCAGCAGATGCAACGGAGGAACAAAGAAACGCGCAGAAAGATACAAGGAAGAAAGATCATAAAGCATTTTTCTACATCCATCAGTGTATGGATGCAAATGTGTTTGAGAAGATTACAAATTCAACGACAGTAAAGGCTGCATGAGACACACATTGGTCAGATGTTACGATTGTGATGCATTAGTAAAGAAGGTGAAGCTTCAGTCCCTGAGAAAGTAATATGAGAATCTCAACATGAAGAACAATGAGAATGTTTCTGAATACATCTCCAAAGTGATTCTGATCACTAATGAGATGAAGGCTTGTGGGGAAACTCTTTCTGAACAAGTAATCATTGAGAAGGTATTAAGATATCTTACCCCTCAGTTTGATTACATTGTGGTAGCAATAAAACATTCTAAAAATCTGAGAACCATGAGGATTGAAGAGCTGAAAAGCAGTTTAGAAGCGCAAGAGTTTCGTCTAACTAAGAGAACTTCTGAAAGGGAAGTAGAGCAACAGGCTCTGAAAGCAGTTTCTGATAAGAGGCATCAGAAGCAGTCTTGGTCAGAAGCTAGGAGAAGATCTGATGGTGGTCAGATGTCAGAAACCTCAACCTCTGATAGGCAAAAGAATGCTCAGAAGGGAAAAGAGAAGTATGACAAGAAAAAGATCCAATGTTACTATTGCAAGAAGTTTGGTCACTTTGCTAAAGATTATTGGTCAAACAAAGAAAGAAAGTCAGAAGAAGCAAATATAGCCAGAAATTCTGATGAAGAATTTGTGCTACTGATAGCTTCTGAATCTGATGATACGAATTTGACAGACTGGTAGTATATGGACATTGGCTGCTCAAATCATCTTACTAGAAATAAGAAATGGCTGGTTGATTTTGACTCTTAAAAGAGGACAAAGATTAGATGTGCTAATGACAAATATCTTAGCGCTAAAGGTATGGGAAATGTCAGAGTTATTCTGAACAATGGGAAAACAACATTGATTCAGAAAGTGTGGTATGTACCTGGCATAAGAAGCAATCTGATGAGTGTGGGGAAACTAATTGAGAAAGGTTTTTCAGTTATCATGAAGGACAATCTTCTGAAGGTGTATGAATGCAATCAGAAGTTGATTATGGAGTCAGAACAGGGAAGAAACAAAACATTCAAAGTGAATGTCAGAACTACAGACTCAGAATGTCTTAGTGCAACAAGTGTTGTGGAAGAAAGTGAGTTGTGGCACAGAAGATTTGGTCATCTAAAATTTCAGAAGTTTAGGGCATCTGAATTCAAAGAAGATGGTATATGGAATTCCTACAATCAAGAAGCCTGAGATGTCATACAGAGTGTGCATGGAAGGAAAGCAACCAAGATTGCCATTTACGTCAGAAGTAGCTCCAAGAGCCAAACATGCCTTGGGAGTATTACATTATAATGTGTGTGGTCCATTTCCAGTAGCATCAATTGGAGGGAACAAATACTATGTGTCATTTGTTGATGAGTTCACCAAAATGACATGGTTATCCCTCATTAAATTTAAATACGAGGTGTTTGCTGAATTCAAGAAGTTCAGACTGAAGGTTCAAAATTAGATTAGTCAGACTTTGAAGATTCTCAGAACCGATGGTAGAGGTGAGTATAACTCCAAAGAGTTCCAGAAGTTCTATGAGGAGAATGGAATTGAGCATGAAGTTACTCCTCCCTATAATCCTTAACACAATGGTTTTGCTGAAAGAAGAAATCGTACTTTGCTTGATATAACGAGAAGCATGCTGAAGGAAAAGATATTTCCTCAGAACTTGTGGGAAGAAGCTATTGCTAGTGCAACGTATGTACTCAACAGATGTCCAACGAATAAACTGAAAGAAATAGTTCATATTCATAGTGGACTGGAGATAAGCAGAGTGTCATTCATCTGAAGGTTTTTGGTTATGTATGTTACAAACATGTTCCAGAAGCTAGAAGACAGAAATTGGATGATAAAAGCAAAGTGATGTTACTAGTGGGCTACCACAGTACAGGTGCGTACAAGCTTTATTGTCCAGAAACTAATAAAGTTGAATTCAGCAAAGACGTAATTGTGAAGGAATCAGAAGTTTGGAATTGAAAAAAAGTCTCAATCGGACTCTGATGTGATAACTTCTGAAGAAATCTCAAAACTAAGAATTTATGAAGTTGGAGTGAATTCTGATAATGATTCTAACTTTGATGGTGATTCTGATTCTGAATAAGACTCAAAAGATGAAGGTGATTCTGATGACCCAGATTCTGGTGGTAATTCAGACATTGGGAATATGCCAAACTCTGAAGATGGTTAAGGTCAAGGCTCTGAAGGAAGTCAACCTTCTAAAGCTAGAGCTTTTGAAGGAGAAACTTCTGAGGTTCAAACATCCGAAGGAGATTTTGAACAAGGTCAGAGGCCACAAATAATCAGAAGAATTCCGAGAAGGTTTGAGAGTTTGCGTTATCATTAGTTGGAAGAAAGATTGTTTACCTTACAAAAAGGGAGGGTTATGAATTACAAATTTGGTGGATTTCAATTTAGATCTTCTCAACAAATGAAGATGGAGAAGTCTTCAAAACCATAATGCTCGTTGGTATGACATTTTGAAAGCTCGATATGGTGACGTATCCTTGAAGGTTTTTTGTGGGGTGGATGTTAAGAAAATCTCTTATGCTTATTCTTTTTGGTGGAAGGATATTATCCAAATTAGTAAAATTTCTTCTAAAGATCCTATTATTTCTAGTAGTAAGTTCAAGGTTGGTAATGGGTATGTCACTCCTTTTTGGGAAGCTAAGTGGTTGGGTGACAAGAGTTTGAAATAGGAGTTTCCAGATCTTTTTGAATTGTCTTGTTTAAAGAGAGTTTCAATTGAGGCAATGGGGGGTTGGAGTGGGGGTAGTTGGCTTTGTGAGAATTTGGTCCTATCCGAGGCGGTGAGGACGGTTCCAAGTTTGGCGGAGAGTTTCTCTTCTTTGTCCGTGAAGCTTAATGATCATGGAATTAAAGAAGATAATGATGATATCGTTTGGATTCTTGAAGCTAACTGTAGGTTTTCCGAATCATCTTGTTACGCGTTTTATGCTTCTTTCCACATTCCTTATGGTCTTTCCCATAGGAATGATGTGGCTTTGGGTTTAATTTACGTGTTTTAATATTGATACTTTTAATTGTGTTTTTTTGTAGGAATCATCCGGAAACATTGATGCATTCATTTCTTACTTGTATGTGTTGAAAAAGATTTGGAATAAAATAGCCATTTGGATAGGTAAATCAGAGGGTTTGGAGGAAGAATGTCTATCGTCTTTTATGGATTGGTATTCGTTTTGCCGTGTAAGAAAAGTCAAAGATGACAAATTAGGAATTGTTTGGCTAGTAACTTTTTGGAGTTTATGGTTGTTAAGGAATGAAGTTTGTTTTCGGTATGGGGTATACAAGTTTTAGTTTGAAAATGATCTTTTTGTGGAGAAATTACACATCTCAATTATAGTTTCTACGAATTTAGTAAACATCTGTTACTATTTATTTCGTTACTCTAATTGGTTTGTAATTTTTTTTGTATCGGGTAATTCCCGCTTTGGTGTAAACAAGTTGAAAAACCCTTAATTTTTTCATTAATATAAGTCTTGCTTAAAAAAAAATTAATATTCAATCAATTATGACATTGCTGGGTCAATGTGAAAAACTTAAGGTCGTTAATCATTTCTAATTTTTAGTTCTCAAATTTTGTTTTGTAAATCTATTTTGAAAAAACTATTTTAAAAAGGAGAATTGAAAAAAAAAAAAATGTTCGGCACCCAAATTCTTAAAACTGTTTTAAAAATGAAAAATAGAAAATTGTTTGGTAGTTTATGTTTTTAAATCTAGTTTTGAGAAAAGAAAGTAAAGAATTTCATTATATATATATATATATATATATATATATATATATATATATATATATATATATATATATATATATATATATATATATATATATATATATATATATATATATATATATATATATATATATATATATATATATATATATATATATATATATATATATATATATTAATGAGGTCTCTAAACTACTATATCTTTTTATAGTTAAATTGTTAGTCAACTAATAATCAAATTTAATTTTAAGAATATATTATTTTAAAGGTCTAAATCATAGTCAAACTTATATTTTTTTAGCAACAGTAGTTCGTGATATATTATTAAAAATATAAAGATTCAGCCAATATACATTTAAGTAGGCTTAATAATTTTTAATATATGTAACAATTGGGTACTCATAGATAATGAGAACTAAAATTGATCGGTAATCGAATAATATGAATTGTAACGATTGATTTGAATTTTTCAGAACCGTGATAGTGGTGTTGATCTGCAAAATAAATATTTTATTAAAAATTAAAGACATGTCTAATTTTTTAAAGACGTGGAAGTTAAATTTTTTTATCCTTAATATTTTCCAAATTCTACATTATTTTAAAATGAATATAATTTAAGTGAGGTTAAACTTATTCAATTGATAATGAGTTTTGTGAATTTATTAGAATAGAGAAACCAAAACTATAATTAAATTTAAATATTATTTTAAAAATAATTAAATAATAATATATATATACACGTTAGAATGATGTCAAAATTGAGTTTACATATTTTAAAATTTTAATAAATGTATATAATGTATATAGTAATTTAAAAGTGTTTATACTTAGTTATTAAAATGGTACTTTATAATTATATGAATAGAGTAATAATTATTAAAATAAAATAAAATATTATAATGGTGTAATTGAAATTTTATAATAAGTAAACCAAAATTTTAAGTGTTATTATAGTCAATAGCCTAAAATTATTACTATATTATATAATATATAATTTAATTATACAAATAATATGTAGATGAAAAGTTGAAATGTTAGGATTTACTATAAGTTAGATGAGGTATTCCTAATAAATAATCAATATGTTTAGAAGATATAAAATATAAAATTAAATTAATTATTTACATAAATGCCATTAATGAATACTGATAGTTTTTTTTCTGTGTTTTAATAAGTTGTAGAAATGGGCAAAATATTGAAAAGGGAAAAGGAAAACATATTTCAATTGATTTGGTTTTTTAAATTTAAAAATAACAAAACTTAAAACAGTTATGGAAAATTATTTTTAGAAAGATACACCAAACAAATTTTTGAGTTTTGAAATTTTTGGAAAAAAAACACATTTTAGTATTTGGGCCGTTTCTTAGATCCGTATCGGTGGAGATTTTTACCTGCTATCCTCCTTTTTAAATCTGACACTCCTTTATATTCATATTGATTTAAGTGTCTTTTTTATTATTTATCTTTCAAAAACTATATTTTGTCAAAAATATTATTTTGAAAAAGCTATAAAATTCTGTATGAAAAATTATAACAAAATATCTAGTATGAAAAATTTTAAAATTGAGTTAATATTATGCAATTTTATTAAATTCAAAAAAATCCAGCACGAGTTTTCAATCACATTTAAAAGAAAAAAAAGTATTTTCTAAGAAAATGTTGTATTTTTACTGAACTTTTTATATGCGGAAACTATGCAATGCCATGCTTGGAATATGCCAATTTCTATGTGTTTCTTGATCCAATATTTTTTTAACAAAAATAACATAATACACGTTATGTTTTTTTTAGTTTAATTGTTATGCATTCATAGTGTAAAAAATTTTACACGGTCAATTCATTGTCATTATCCGTTTGCATTATTTTATTTTTTTAAAATAAAAGATAAAGTTGTTCCAACATCCAACATCCAACAGTTATGACACATTAACTGTGTAAAACTGTTTTACATTATTAGTGTATTCCAATTAATTTTTTTTAATTCAAATAAAAAAACAACATATAAACTGATTATTTAAATTGAATTTTAAATAATTTAAAAAATGACATACAAGAATACATTAATGCTTTTTTTATTAGTATAGATACCGGAAAAAGGATAAGGATATATGTATTTTACATTGTCAATTAATAAAAATCATATATTCCGCGATGCTTTGCTTTTATTTTTAAAATATTATAATTGAATTTATAATCTTTAGATGGCGATATAAAATTATTTTACCGATGTTACACTATTTTAATCTCATATACAAAAATTATTTTCTTCAAAATTAATGATATTTAAACACAGATACTCTTTCAATATTCATTTAACACATAATTTTTATATTTTTTCTCCCACCATTTTTCTATTTCTTCTCTCTCTAAATATTAAAATTCAAACAGGGTAACAAGTGCAAATAAAATGCATAAAGTGTCAAAGCATAAGCCATGAACTAAAAAAAGCATAACCATAAGGTCCCAATGGCACTATGAAGCAACATATCAAAGCAAAACTCAACGTGTGTTAAACAAATTTTAAATTTATTTTCCCCCATAACCACAAATGTTCTTTTTCAGATTTACTCTTTTTCTAGAGTCAAATAAATTATATAAAAAAAAAACTTTATCGAGTATTTCGATACGCTGTTTAGAATTTAGCAACACCTCAATCTCAAATGCATTATTAAAAAGTCCAAAACCGAAAGCTTCTTTTTCTTTACCACTCACTCCTCACTTTTTTTTCATCTTCAAACTCAACTCAATTTCATTACTTTACTTTTTCTCTATACCCATTAACCTTATCTGACATTCCACTCTTAATTCCCTTCCACACGTGCATAACACCTCTCACGTGCCAACCTTTAACCCAAAAGATGTCTAAACTTAGTTACATGTTATTTCTCTTTAATTTCTTCTTTGATCAGTTTTACACTTTTCACCTCTCTTATGAAATGTTTGTAATTAATATTACACATCTTTATAGACCTTAATATAGATATTTCTTATCATGCTTTCTCTGATGTGTCTCAGAGTTTCTCTGTTTGAGATATTAATACTCCTCAGTTTCACAGGAATATATGTATCTCAAATTTTTAATACTATAATAATATTGTAATAATAATAATAATAATAATAAATTTAATGTTTTTTCAACCGGTCAATGTTCTTATTTTTTCACAGTGCTTATGTTCTTGTCACAAGTAAAAAAGTAAAAGTGGAATCTGAAGAGTGAAGTGAAAATGTTAATACTTAAAGTAGGGAAAGACAAATGTTTCTGGTCCTTAGAAGTATATAGAAGAAGCTTTGAAAGAAACATTTCTTACATTTCGCTTTCATGGAATAATTCAATTATGTATATATCTTTGTTCTTTTCATATCAAACTTTATCAAAATTATTAAAATTCTGAATATTATATTCTTAATTTCTTTGTCTGTTTCTGTTTCTGTTTCTGAATAACTGACAATTCATAAATACGGCAAGTATAGACTTATAATTTACAAACTCTCTTGCTTGAATAAAAACACTATGATAATGATAACAATCTTTTTATATAAATCATTGTACTATAGTATACACTACACATCTAAGAAAGTACTTATTTATAATTAGTAGTGATCTTTTGTTAAATATCATTAATCATCTTATCATAAGGTTTTTAAATTTGAATTGAAATTATTTCACCAATAATATTTATAATTCTAGAAAGGTTTAAAAAAATCCAGAGGCTCGTTAAGACAGTTCAGTTAATAGCAGAATAAGGATATCAGATGCAAGGACGCGGATTCGAGCCCGCAAATGTGACTTTAAGCCAGGCTGTGTGTTACATACATTCTCATGAGTTCTCAGCTTTTTACACAATGAATAAAATGTAGTAAGAAACACTTTTATGATCATTAACTCTTTCTCTCTCTATCTTGTGGTAGCATAGCATTAACTAATGTAACTGAAGCATGCAGATATCAAAATCAGCAAAAGGAGATGATGTATTTGAACCAACAGACAGGAAAGAAAAATAAACCATCACAATAAGGTAGGGAGCAATAAATATTCCACCAATGAAAATGAGAAAAACTCAACCAAAAACAGATGTTTTGAACTTGAACATTTAAAGTTTTGCTTTAGTTTGAATCTTTAATATTCTTAGTTCTTACTACTACTACTACCAAATCTCAACTATTGTGAACAAAGATAATAATATTGGCACTAAGTTATATGTACACAGAATCACACACGCACAATCACATGTTTCCATCAATATGATCATCTAGCTCCTCCGTGACTCAAAACTTGATCAACTTCAATTTTCAACCATAGAAATAAAATGAAAACAAACAAGTAAATAGAATAGAAGATGAAAAAAGAAGCTAACTAATTAAGATTAATTGATTTTTTTTTCCGAAACTAACTAACTAAATGATTAACAAGTGGATGGAGGCATGAGATTCAAACCCAAATCAAAATCAAAATCTTCTTTCTGATCCAAAACCAATCGAGTCTTGTTGGTTTCCAAGTTAGTTGGATTATTAGATCCACATTCAGGGTGCACTCTTTTCTTGGACTGTAGTGATACTCCAAAAAGCTTTGTCTTGCTGCAGTTATTACTGTTATGTCCTTCCACCATTGTTATAGAGCTTCTTGATGTGGTTGTGGGAGAGTTCACATTCACATTTGCACCATGATGATGTTGATGATGATGCGATTGAGTTTGATGTTGAAACTGAGTCACGTGTTTAGGGTTGGTAGAGCTGTTGTTGTTGTTATTACTATAATACCCCAAAAGCTGGTTCATTGGTCTTTGCATCATTGAAACATTACCACCGCCATTAATAGGATTAGGATTTGAAGAAGCTTGTGGTAGTAAATAAGAAGAAGAGTAAGAGTTACTTGGAGCTACAGGCTTAACATGATTCTGAACAAAGTAGATTATATCATTGTAAAGCTTCTTCATGTGAGCTAACTCAGACATTAACATGTTGTTACTTCTTCTTAGTCGTTCATTGTCTTCGGAAAGAGCGGTAACCGAAGTGTTGTAGTTCGTCGATGTAGTTGTTGCTGCTGTTGCTGTTGTTGTTGTTGTTGTTCCTCCGTTGATGAACGACGGTGAAGTTAATGGCGGAGAATCACAAGACCAATTGTTGAGTTGTTCGTCGGAGTAGTCATCAGGTGGAGAAATGCTTACTCTAGTGTTCGAAAACGGAAAGAAACTTGAAGGAACATTGTGATGCTGGTGGTGGTGGTGTTGATGGTGAAGGTTCATGATTCCGGTTTGTTGCGGCTGTGTTGTTTTTCTTCTATGAATCTCACATAGCAAATGTTTTTCTCCTTTCTTGAAATATTCATTAGCAAACTCCCATCTATCAGGTACAATCTTTCGAAAACCCTAGAAAATATGAAAAGAAAAATCATTTAGTTTGTTACAACAGTAGAAAAAGGAAGACTATAGTTAGTTACATTACAATAAAAGAATATGAGATTTTATTATAAGTTAGTTAGTTACATAGGTGTTGAGTTGGCGGACAAAGCTGGAGAAGTTGTTGTGCTTGAAGTAATTTGGGAGAAGGTCTCTTGCGAATTCCGGAGGCCGCCAAACGACGAAGGTGGAGTCGTCTTCTCCCCAAGAAACTATGTGATCTGTGGAGGGATCGTCGACGAGTTGGTATGTTTTCGTCAGGAATGGAGCTGGGACAGATTTGTGTGAGTCTAGAGAGAGTAAAATGCCTTCACAGTTGTCTAGTAGAAGAGCCATTTTCAGTGATGAAGAAGATTCAATCACAAGAGAAAGTTTCAGAGAGAGAGAGTTTTTGAGAGAGAATGAGAATGAATGAGAATGGTGGGAGGATAAAACTTAAAAGAGAGAGGGATAGAATGAATAGTACTAGCTTTTTTGTTACTGTGTAATGCACTAATGCCTTTTGTTTTTCTTTTTTCTTTTTTCTTTTTTGGGTTGTATTTTTTAAATAAAATTATTGTTTATAAGTTGGAAACTTGGAAGGATATTGTCTCGTGGGGCATTAAATTTTAGTTTCTCTTGTCTTATACATTGAGATAGCAAACTTCCTGAGTAAATAATGGAAGCAAAAGAGAAGCACTTATTTGTTTTAAATACATAGGGAATATTTTATTTGATACAATTACATTAAGAAAATATTAAACAATTTTACTCATTTTAACTTGGTTACATGTTTGTAAGAGAAAAAGTTACATGATACTATTAATAATCATAATCATGTAACAATATGAATGAAGTCTTTTTCCATTTACTAATGCCAATTACATGATCAAATTATAATTTAACGCTTCATTAAACATTATGCTAAATTTTAAAATATTTTTTGATAATTTTTATTAGTGTTTTAATCATTCTTTTATATTTAGTCGTTTGACCCATCTCTATCACATCTATTCTTCTTACAATATAATTTATACAAAATTATCTAACTTATTTTCATCATATTTTGTTTATAGATGTTTCTTTAACACTCTTTAATATTATTTTTTATAATTTTATCTCGTCTAATTTTATTATATATTTAACACAACATTCATATTTTTATTATATTTACTTTATTCTAGTATTGATTCTTAATTCCCCATCATTTTGTTGTGTTCAACTTCGGAAGTTATTCATTTTAGTTTAGGCGATATTTTTGTATCACATTTTTTATTATCCAATACATTTTTGGTTAATATTTAAGACAAGTAATTTTATCATAAAAAATTAGCATAAGGTTGCTCATTTTTTGTTTATTCGTCCCTAATTATTAAATATTAAGCCATTAGGTATATACGTATATTCCTTTTATATTATACTAATATTTAACCATTTGTATGGGATAGTATTTAATTAGTAAAACTTGCACCAACGAATAAAAATGTACATTGACATGAAAAAAAATTGAAGTATGTTTGTTCATCTTGGATTATAGAATATACTCGCCCTACCTAGAAGCTAGGTATATACTATATTAATAGACATTGAAGTTTGAAACATGCAATATTTCAATGAAAAAAGGTGAAGCTAGAAATGCAAAAGAATCAACGGATGGAAGAAATGTCGTCACTCAAAAACAGTGTTTAATATTCATTCCCATCACGTAATTCGATGCTATGCTAGAAACGTGCAATAGGTAGAAGGAATCGAAATTAGAGAGTATGGTTTGGTTGGTGACAATATAGAACAAAAGGAAAGCTACAAAGTGACCTTCTTCTTCTTCCCATTTGACATTTCAACCTTTTTGTTTCTCAAAAAATGAGAAATTATGGATCACTTTTTACGAGAGATGATGGAACAATAATGAGAGTAATTAGCAACCGTTAACAAGTGTTTGACTGATTACTACTAATGGAAGGGTTGAAGGGTCAATTTGTAAAGAGAAGAAAAAGACAAAGATGTGTTTGTGATTTTAAGTGGGTGTGCGCGGGATGAATGTCAGAATTCAGAAACCTCCTCACTCTGTATCACAAACACAAACACACACGTAGAATGAGGGAAGAGAGAGAAGGAGTCACGGGTTTGTCTTGAAACCATCTTATTTCACAGTCCTAGACAGACAGACACATATTCCCTCAACTGCCTACTATATTTGATTCTAAGCTATCACTTTTTTACATTTTCATCTCTTTGGTAATACCAATATTAATTTTTTGGATATGTCTTACCTTTCTCATTTTTCTAAATTTAATTGTTTTCTGAACATTTTTTGCATTTTATATACATCTAAAATAAAATAAAAATTAGGGAATAATGCAATAAATATGATATATTAGTGATATGATAAAACTAGAAAGATAACAAAAAATATGTGATGTTGAAATAGTGTTTAAAAGTTATTGATGTTTAGATATAATCACTTGTTTTCCAAAATAAAAAATATTGTTTGTTACCTCTATTTTATATTTTTAATATTTTTAATGTAATATTAATTATTTTTATTTAAACTCTGTTTTTATATCAATATATATTGCACGGTCTTCACAGATGTCCTTTCAATCATAAATGTTTTATTTGATGGTTCACGATGTGTATTTAGAACTTTTGCAGAAGAAGTGGAATCTACTCCTTTTGTCTTGTTTTTCTCCGTCTCAAGAAATATAACAACAGTCTTGTTGATATTAGTTTCCTGTTGGAGGAACGAATCTTTGTATTCTCATAATTTTGACTCATGATGAACAAATTATGCATTTGAGGGATAAGAGAAAGATAAGAAGAATCGAAGGTTGTTCTTATTTGTTATGAAGGACTAGATAAATAGAGAGTTTCAACAATGAAAAATCAACCTTATTTCATATGTATGGTAGAGAATAGGAGAGAAACATTCTTGGTCTCCTTGCACGTCTCCCAAATTTGATTGGTATAGGTTGTTACATATGCAAACACCAAACTCCTTAACTTTTCAAATTGGACTGCATCCAACGCCTTAGTGAAAATGTCATCCAACTGTTTTTCAGTTGCCACATGCTCAAGAGTTACAACTTTATCTTCAATAAGCTCCTTAATGAAACGATGATGAATGTCAATGTGTTAGGTTCTACTATGCTGAACATGATTATTTGAAATATTGATAGCACTCAAGTTATCACAGAACAATTTCACGACATCTTGTCCCACATTATACTCATTCAACATTTGTTTCATCTTGAGCAATTGAGTGCAACTGCTCCCTACAATAATATATTCAGATTCAACATTATATAATGAGACACAATTTTACTTCTTGTTGAACCAAGATATTAAATTGTTGCCAAGGGAGAAACATCCATCATATCTTCTCTTTCTATCATCTACACTTCCAGCTCAATCAATATCACAATACCTTACTAGAATTGGGTTAGTGTCGTGTGAGTAAAGAATACCATAGTCACATGTCACATTGATATACCTTAAGATTCATATCTTTAGGTCTAGGAACTAACTCACACACATCATTCCTTATGAATTGACATAGTTCTTCTTACATAGAATTTATACATAATTCATGGGTCTAACATTGAGACTGGAAGTACACATTTTGAAAAAAACGCTATCAACAGAGGAACACCCATCAGAATTCAGAAGGATCATCCTATTGATAATGTCATAGAAAATCTGAATGAAGGAGTCATCACCAGATCAAAAAATATGATTGCCAACTCATAAAGACACTGAAGTACTTAAAATTTGGTTTTCTTTCTTTCCAAAACTCATACAGTGTAATTTTGGTTCCAAATCTGATGGTCACTCAATTGTGAATGTAACAAGAAGTGTTCATGGCATCAACAAAATAATTATAAGGCAAATTCTTGGCATGAAACATGACTCTTATCAACTTCTTCCAAATTTGTATTCTTGCATTCTACCGCTCCATTTTGTTGATGTGTGATAGTTGTTGAGAATTCATGATCAATCCCTTCAGTAGAGAAAATTTCAAAAAACTTAGAGTTCTCAAACTCATTGACATGGTCACTTTTTATGTTTATAATTTCATTTCCCTTATCCATTTGGATACGAAGGAATATATCTTTGAACACATCAAAAGTATCAGATTGTTCTCTATGAAGTTAGCCTATGTATATATGTAAACACCCCAAATTTGCCCTCACTAAGTTCACACCATGGCTTGTGATCTTTTCATTTGCATAGATTCAATCATATCATATCATGTGGCATTTTTGCTTCACTGCATTGGTTCAAGTCATTTGCACCCAGGGTTTGTGATCTGGGCAATCCCTGAGCCATCTGGGCCACTCCAAAGGCCTCCAATAATCTCAATAGGGTCCATGTATGTTCAATCATCATATTATGTCCTCTCAAGATCAAGAAAGTCATAAAATCACAAGAACTGAGAAAGTCGTGGAAGCAGAGCCAAGTTTAACTGCACAAATGACCTAAAATTAGGGTTTTGGTTTCAGAGGCCATAACTCCAAATTTTTAGGTCATTCTTGATTCTATTGGTCTCTATATGATATAAGGATCATACATACCAATTTTCATGAAGAAATTCAATGGGGAAGGCATCTGATCAATAAATGACTTCTTGAGCAAGTCAGTGCAAAATCAGGGCATCTGAGGCCTCCAATCATCCAACCAAAGGGTCTTCTCCATCATTTTGGATGTATATGATCTTTGTTTGATCTTATAAGAAGTTAGAAGTTCACAAAATTGAAAATTTTCAAGCCATTTGCAAAGTTGCCCTTTTGGGAAAGTGACTTGTAATGCAAACTTGCCATTTTGGGAAAGCTTTTCAACCTCCTCTTTTTGATTCAAAAATGCTTCAAATGAAAAATTCTTGGTCATGAAAGTTGTATATTGGATCATTCCCTTTTCAAAAAGTACAAGAACTTGATCTAATTCATCATAGAACTCAAGTTATGGCCTTGCAAAGTTGGGAAAAATCATTAAATTTCACTTATGCACCAAAGTGGGAAACTTGCAAAAACTCATACCAAGGCAATTTGTGACCTCTAATTGACTTCTAACCATTACACAAATATCATACATGACCTATAATTCAGAATTGTCCAAGGAATTTCTCACTTTCATGCCTTGAATTACAAGTCACCATAAGGCATTTCTCATAAATCTTCAAGAATGGAATTTTTGCAAAAGGGACTTCTAATGATTAGATTAGATGCTTAGTGATCTCAAGGCATCATAACAACTTCATGTGGTCCATTTTGCTGCAAATTGCCCAAGAGTTCATAGGTTTCATTGCCTTGGTTCACAAAGAATTCCAAAAAGGGAAAAGTTGCAAGAGCCATGCTACCACTTGCCTCAGCCATTACAGCTGCACAAAAACAATCCAAAGGCCTTCCTTGATCCATGTTGAGCCCAGCCATGCCCCTAATCCTCCTCTGACCCGAGCCATACCTATAGTACACAAAATCTTGACTTTTTGCATCTTTGCCCATACCAATCAAACTGTGACATTACCAACCCCCTGCCCAATCAAAACATATTATGTGGACCTCAAGGACTTGAGACATACACACACAAGCCAGCACCCTCCCATAAGCCAGGATTGACAAAAACTGCAAATTTCTTCATCTCTTCGAAACTCTTCCCACAGCCATAAAACCTCAAACTTTTCTTCACCAATAAGTCACATACCATCCATGGATCAAGAATCAAGCATTGAAACAGCCTAAAACACCACATACACAACCTTCCAAATCTGCTACATCAGAGCTGGAATCTCAAAACTAGCCACTCTCAAGGTTTTCTAAGCTTCATTTCATCATCAGGAGGTTTAGAGGAGTGGACTTGCATCAAGGGAAGAGCCAGAAAGCCCAGAATCAGGAGGTTCGATCTCAGGTATAGCTCAAGAACTTTTTTCTCAGAACCTTATTTTTAAGTTCTTAATCGAATCCTTATGTTGTGCTGATGATTCTGATATATTTATTTTTCAAAATGGTGGGATATTGAGCATGTATGGAGTCTCTGAATGTTTTAACCCTAGAGACGTTTTGCTTCGATTTGGCTTTTTGAGGGATGAAAAATGGATTTTGTTTGGGGATTTAGGATCAGTGATGAGTGGGGATCATTTCTGGGCAAGAATTTAGGAGTTTAGAAACCTGTAGAGGATTTTAGGTTTTCGGTTCACCGGAGAAGATGACCGGAACACTGTTCCGGTCACCTGAAACTCATTAGCCCTAATCAGTGTAATTAGTGAGGTTTAAACGTGAGCCATCAGATCTTGCTTCCCGCGCGTGTTTCAAGGGCTCAGATCACTTGATTAAACCCTAATCCACCATTTGATTAATTAATTAGGTTTAATTAGTCAGGACAAATCCCAGTCATCCAAAAACGCGATGGTCAACCATTTCCTTGCAACTTTGAATTTGGACCTCAGGATCTGTTTACTTTGCATTAAAATTAATTTTATTTTCATTTTATTTGCATTTCTTTGTTCATTTTATTAAAAATAGCAAAACTCATCTAAAAAATTTTATTTTTTGCATCATGGTTCTAAATATTTTTCTCATTTTGAAAATAATTTTTATTTTATTTTTTGCATAAAATTTGTATTTTTAAAATATTTAAATGTTTATTTTAATTAATTAATGGAAATTAATTAATTAAAGTACCATTTAAGTTTCTAAAAATCACCAAAAAAATCACATTGCATCTTGATACATTTAGAGACATTATCAATCCTTTCATACAAATTTCCTTTTGGTTCGTGATCCATTTTGACATTTTTCTTTGGATTTAGGGTTCTTAAAAATCAATATTTTGACCCTAACTTAGAAAAATCTTTTCTGCCTAACCATGAAGGGTTTGATAGTGATTCTTTTTGCATTGCATCCCACATATCATTTAGTTTCTAGGATAAAATTGGCATGAATTTATCTTTCATTTTTGATTTGTTTTGCTTTTTTCCTTGTGAGGTCCCTTAAAACCCTAACAAACTTAGAAAAATCATAACTTCCTTAGGGTTAAGAGTTAGGTCTCCTCCTTTGGGGTGTGATATCATATGGGTTTAGGGTACCTTTGATCCCATTTTCAATTTTTTATCTTGTCATTTGCTCCTGATTTTGAATTTTGCATTGCATATTGTATGTAAACCCTAATCTTTGCCTTCATTTGCATTCATCTTGTATAATCTTGCATACATGAACTTGCCATGACATCTTGTGCATCCACATGACATATAAGACATCTTAGGACACATTAGAATCATGTTTGATCGTTGCATCACCCATTTTCCATGTTATGCATCCATTGCATTTCATAAGTTTTCATGAACTTCCATGCTTCCTTTCATGCCTCATTTGCATCTTCATTACTTGTATGATCATCCTCATCTCTTGACATGCTTTCATTCAATCTAATAGCATCATTTGCATCATGATTATGCTTCTGACTTTGGTTTCTTCTTGGCATTCCATCTCATTTTCATTTCATTTCTTTTCCTTTTGCTAACTTTCCAGGTGGTAAGTGTTTGAGAAGTGAATTTGCCTTCACTTCTCATAACCTCTTCTCATCTCTATTATGCATTATTTGCTGCATTTTTAATTGTGATTTAGAGTGAGCTTGCTCATTCATGCTCATTCTCCTCTTTCTTTCTCCAAGCAACTTATCTTCTTAAGTGAAGTAAGTTGTCTTGCTTCTTGCTGCTTCTTTTCCTTTCCTGTTTCTTCCATGGTGGCTTCTCCTTGAAGATCTTATTGCAAGCCTCATAAACCCTAGGAACACCCAAGCATGATCACAATTAGGGTTTGATTTAGTCCCCCTATTAGTTTTACCTTTGTGTCATCTTTGTGTCTTCTCTCCTCATCTCTTAATCAAGGACTAAGCCTTAAAGGTTTTAAGACTTTGTGATTAAGGTTATGCCTGTATCCTTCTATTAGGATGGAGTGTATAACTTTAATCCTAAGTGTTAAACCATTAATGTGTTTAAATCCTTTAATCAATCCACCAAATAATCACTAAGACATCAAGCTTGTAACTTGGGCCTTGCATTAGGGTTCTAATTCTTCCTTAATTGGTTGAGAAGGACTAACCCTAGTGTTAATGGACAAGTCCCCCTCAAGTTGTCTTACAAACCATAAAATCCACTTCTTAATCTTACCATTAACTAAAATCCACTTTAATAAAGGCTTTGTTTTGTCATGAGGTTAATCCCTAATCATGGATTAAGTTGAGGAGCCTTCCTCAGCTTAAATGTTCTCATCTATTATCCTTCTATTAGGATGGTGTAATAGGTCCATTAAATCCTTGATTATGGCTTAGACTTATTACTTAACACTAAACAAAAAAACTCCAAAAACATCTAAATAATTGCAAGTAGGTTAATGATCTTAATCCTACATCAGGGTGATTAAGTGTGGGGTGTTTACTTCATACTTAAGATATTCTCATTACCCTTAATCAGAGGGAAGATGTGATGAGTTTACTAACCCTTGGTTTATGCTTAAGCTCATTTTCTTATGACAAACCATAAAAGCAATAAAATATTGAAAACTCAAAAGCAAACAATAATCGTCTCCTCTGGGATTCGTTTCTCACCTCATTCACTCACAAACGAGAACTCGCTTCTTCCGTCTAATGCAAGACAGTTTGCACCTGAGCCAGACGGGTCATACACTTGAGCATAGACAAGTGAGAAGTTCACAAGTCAATTTATCTTTCAGTCTCTTTGAGTCGAACTACGGTGTTCTGACTTCCTCATTGCACGAGAGGATACGTAGGCATAACTTAACAGTTATCGAACAAAAGTCTCTGTATATCCCCCCCCTCTTCCAGCATTATTCTTTAAGCCTCATTATCTTGAGCTCCACATTCTTTTCTAGCACTGACACTCCTTTGCTTCAGCTACCTTCATCAGTTATCTGCTTCAGTTATCTCCATCCTCATCAGTCTGTCAGAGATTTACTTCCAGCTTTTCAGTCTGTGATCTTCATCAGCATCTGTCTTCAGCTTCTTCAGCAGCACTCATGACTACTCCCAGGAAAAGCAACATATCCTACCACGTTTTTGAGCCCGTGTTGACTGGTATCAGGCAGGTCCAGTCACTCATCACACCTGACCACATCCCATTGTTTAGAGAACACTATGGAGGTATCCTGGATATGGTTATGGACCTTGACCCTTCTCAGAGGAGCATGATCCACACATGCTTACAGTTTTATGACCCACCACTGAGATGTTTCACATTTCCAGACTTTCAGCTAGGGCCTCTGCTAGAAGAGTTTTCTTTATTGATTGGAGTACCTATCAGAGGTGGAATCCCCTTAAACCCAGAGATGAATGCTCCCAGAAATGAAGAAATAGCAAGGGCACTGTACTTGGAGCCTGCCCTTATTGAGCAAAGTATGACAACAAAAGCTGGGGTTCTTGGTTTGCATCTGGACTTCTTGATTTCTCAGGACATCCTGAAGGCTTCATTGGGAGAATGGAGGGCAGTTTGTGCATTGTTAGCCCTCAGCATATATGGGGCTATACTGTTTGCAGATGAGCCTAAATTTGTCAGCAAGAATGCCATCCATTTGTTTCTTCTGAAGAACCTAGTACCTACACTGCTAGGAGATTTTTACTATTCCATTCATCAGAGGAATGAGAAACAAAGGGGGAAGTTGGTAAGATGTTGTGCTCCTTTGTTTTACACTTGGCTGCTCAGACACCTTCCTAAGACAAATGCCTTTTTGAACCCACATCAGCAGAAAAACTGGGCCAAGAGGTTCATTGCCTTGACTTCAGATGATATCAGATGGTGCACCCAGAGCACCAAAGGCAAGGACATTATCACCAGCTGTAGACAATACCCAAATGTGCCTCTGATAGGAGTGAAGGGTTGCATCAATTACAATCCTTTACTATTTAAAAGACAACTGGGTTATGCCTTGGTTCACCCTCCCATAGGACAGGATTTAGCTGAGACCCTATATTGTGAAGTGCAACCTAATTCAGCTGTTGTCAGACAAGCATCCTGGGCTTGGGACAACATCCAGACAAAAGGAGTAGTTATTCTTGGGAGATGTAACAATGTTGCTTCTGCTCAGTACTATGACTGGTCCCGTACTAGAGCTCAGATTACCAGAATGCCTTTCACCTTGGAAGACATACCTGGACCATCCACAGTACAACCTGCAGCAACAGTTAGCCTGGAAGAATTTGAAAAGTTGAAGGAAAGGAATGAGCAGCTATCTCAGGCCTTGAAGAAGACTCTTTGGGAAATGAGTGATGGTCGTCTGGACATTGAGAGATTGGAGAAGCTCAGGGTTGAGCATCTGGCCAAAATTGAAAGGACAGAAGACTACATAAGGAAAGCAAGGGCTGGGGAATAGATATTGAAGAATGCCTGTAAAAAGGCCAAGATTCAGAAAGCTAGGGCTGAGCACTATCTGCAAGAGAGTCAGGCTAGGTGGGTCAGGATCACCGAAGCCCGTACACAAGAAGACCAGAAGACTCAAGCCAAGATTGAACAGCTGGAAGCCAATGAGAAGAAGCAACAAAAAGCTCTGTTGGCTGCACAGAAAGAGATATCAGAGTTAAAGTTCAGAGCCGGATTGAAGAAATCAAAAGACTGGGACAGGCATAAGAAGCTGACTACTGTTATTGCTACCAGGAACCTCCTCATTAGGACCATTACAAAGCACCCAGCTGGTCCAGTGACTGAGGCACTCCTGAAGGAGGTCAGAGAAGATGAGTTTGGACTGGATGTCTGACTCTTTTCTTGTTGTTTGTTTCCATTTGATGTACTTTTTCTCTTTTGTTGTATTTTGACCCTTCATGGGCATGTATTGTAAAACAGACTATGTATGTTCACCATTTGTAATATATTTTAGTTTGTTTTCATTTGGGTTTTCTCTCCACAACATCAAGCATCTTCCTCGAGGTCTGGAAAGGTCAAAACCAAGAACCAAACCGGATACCTTGGAAAGCAAATAAGCATACTGCATTGCATACTAACTTTGTTTTTATTTTGTAGGTTTTGTTATGATTATTGTTTCTAACTTTGTTATGATCTCAGGAAACATTGCTCGTCGCCGAGTGTTCCTGTCAAGCGCACGCACCGGTACCCGACTCGTAACAACCTTCCCGGCATTCAAATGGACCAAGTACAACAGGATCTGACTGAGGTCAGAAACCAGATGGCCAATGAGAGAGTAGAGATGAGAAATCAGATGTCTCAGTTCATGGCAGTGATGACTGGCTTAGCCCAGAGTCAAGAAAGGTTAAGAGAGCTGGTGGAAAGACAAACTCTTGAAGAGCCTCATCTAGGAACAGGAGGGACTAGCAACAATGGGCAGGGGCAGCTGTTGCACCCCAAAATTTGCCCTCACAATACAAGACTTTGTGTGCTAAGAAGGTTCACAAGGTTCACAAGTTTCTCAATGCTTATATAACCTTTCATGAGGTTCATGAAGTCTACAAGTCATTTCATGAAGGTTCACAAGGTTCACAAGGCTCACAAGATTTACAATGCTTTCAAAACCTTTCATGAGGTTCATGAAGTCTACAAGTCACTTCATGAAGGTTCACAAGGTTCACAAGATTCACAATGCTTTCAAAACCTTTCATGAGGTTCATGAAGTCTACAAGTCACTTCATGAAGGTTCACAAGGTTCACAAGATTCATAATGCTTTCAAGACCTTTCATGAGGTTCATGAAGTCTGCAAGTCACTTTATGAGGGTCACAAGGCTCACAAGGTTCACAATAACTCCCATGAGTATCACAAGACATTTTATGATGGTTCACAAGGTTCACAAAGTTCACAATTGGTCAGAAGAGTTGACAATTCCCTCAGACAATGCACCTCCTAAGCAGTGCATCCAAAACTAGGGTTTTGACTTTCATCAGGCTAAATGGACTTCCAAGACTTCAAGTGAGCTTCATAACATCTTATATGTGTTTAAGAACCCCCATGACAAGTTTCAAGACTTTTCTCAAAAGTTTGCTCAGTCAGATGATCAGATAAGTCAAAATCAGTCAAAGTAGTTAAAAAGTCAAACTAAGGTCAACTGTGGTCAAATCAAAGTCAAACTTCATGATTTTTTGCCAACATCAAGTATATGAAGTAAAATTCATCATTTGATCAAGGGTTGATCATGATTCATCAAGGAGATTCCAGATCATCAAGAATCAGGAGTTTCTAAATTAGGGTTTCCTCAGTAAAAGTCAACTGAACTTTGACCAGCCATAACTTTCACATACTTCATCACCAAGTCTCCATCCAAAGCTTATTTTGAAGGAAATTGAATTCTCTACAACTTTGTGTCTCACAAGCCAAGCCCAAAAATGCTTCATTTGGAAGGTATGAGCTAAGACATTATAGGTCATTTCAAAAGTCAACAAAAAGTCAACAACTTCAAAAGGGCATAACTTGAGATTGGTAAATGATATGGACATGAAATAAATGGGGTTGTTTAGAGGACTCTTCAAGCTTTCCAAAATGTCCAAGAACACCCTCATAGAATTAAAATTGAAGGATATGTGTCCTTGCAAAGTTGGGAAATTTTGGAGTGGTGTATGAAGAAAATGGGGCTTTAAAATCAATTTCTTCCAAATGGGCTTGTAATCTTGTGATCCAAACTTCAATATAACACCAAGCACGACCCACCCATGTAATTTCTGATTTTTTTTATTTTATTTAATATTTATTTGAATTTTATTCATTTAAATACATATTAAATCAAAATAAAATCAAAAAATCAATATTTAAGGGTGATTCTTCTTCTAGAAAGTCATAAACACCATTCAAGACCAATTATCAACATCCAAATTCGTGCTAGGCCAAAATAGTAAGAGAATATTGGATTTTTTTGATATTTTTGGATGAGAGATTTCTTCATAATCAAGTAATCAATTTTCATGATACAAGATCCATTCTTTTTAACCTAATTCAATCATTATATATATACTTGAAGACATTACAAGCAAAGGGAGGAAAAAATTCTGCCTCAAACCATAGTCTCAAAGTTTCAAAATTCACAAAGAAAACTCCAATCCGGATTCTTGCATAGAGGCCCTATTACAAGATTTTGAAGGTTGCAAATTACTTGGGAACGATCATTGAACGTATTTGCATTGCTAATAGCATCAAAAACTCACTCACATGCCATAACCCGAGTGGACATTGTTCTTGATTTTTATTTTTTCGATTACACTCATTCATACATTATAAATTGTTTTTATGCCTTTAATCTTGTTTGTTATTGCATAAGGATGATTTCTGGGCAGGTGAATTGAAGCTTTGATGCACGGATGCTTAGATGCCATAGTTAGGGTTTTTTCGGCCGTTTTGGGGTTCTTCGATTCATCAGCTATAAATGAATTATAGAACCATGGTTGTGTTGTATAGACTTCATGGAATGTAATGCACCCATCAATTTCATAAAATATTACTGTTTGCTTGATGTTTGGTTAAACGCAGGAAATCCTAGGAAACGAAATTCGCAGCAAAAAACCTAACAAAATTCGTAGGAAATTTTGCAGGTCTGGAGGTAGGAGAAGAAGTTTTCGCGCGCAGCCTGGAATTCAAATTCGTTTTTATATTATATAGTTTTTGTTTATATTTAAATTACAAATGTTGCTGATGGCGCAGTGGAAAGAGAATGCGCGTGTGAACCAAAAGGACTGGGTTCGATTCCCAGGTTTCGTATTATTTTTTGTTACTTTGTTATATTTTCCAGGTTTTACATATAATGGTTTGTGGCTATTTCATAACACCAATGCATACGCAACCCAGTGGTAACCTCCTATTCAGGTACAGGGGAGGTCCTGGGATCAAAACCAGGCCTCCCCACCTTTCTTTTTACCATTTGTTTCTTTTTTATTTTATTTTATATTAATCAACTTGTTTTATAATTATTGATTTTTATTTAAAATTAACCTTTATGTTTTTTATTAATCTCATAATCACTATAATCAACTTAATAAATAATTTTGTTTGTAAATATTATTCTTTATAACTTGTAAACAATTATTTTAAGTCTTATCTAATTTTTAAACTTAAAAGATTAACCCTAAAAATATATTTTTCAAAACCCTAATTTATTTTCTCTAATCTTTATATTAAAAACCTAAAATTTAATTCTATCTTATTATTTACTTTAATTTTGTATATATTCCTATAATTTGTTTATAACCTAAATTATATATAAATAATTTTTAATATGTATTTAGAAACAATTAAACCTATAATAATTTAATTTTGTAATTATAAGTAATTTAATAATTTGTACATAAAATATTATCACAATCCTTTAATTATTCTTATTTTTTAAATAAATGTCTATATTAAAAATATAATTTTGTGTTTATCATGTTACTATAATATTTTTGCTAATGCTATTTATTTTAATTATTGTTATTACTAACCATATTATTATTAATCTATTTATTTTTGCTTATTATAATTTCACTAACATTATTTAATTTTTCATTTATTATTTTACTAACCCTATTTTTAATTATCATTATTACTAACCCCAATTTATTTATTTATTGCTTATTTATTATTTTTGCTTATTTATTTATATTTTGCTTATATATTTATTTTTGCGATTTATTTTAATTGCTTATAATTATTTTGTAATTGCTCCTTGGTGTAATTTTGTAAAATATGTAATTTATTTATTTTTTATGCCATGGTTAGTAATTTAGGGAGTGCAAACATGTATTCTATTTAAAAATCAAATTTAGATCACTTTAATTATAAGATAAATTTAAATTAAACACTCACACACGTAAGTCGATTTTTAATCGCCATCTCACATTTCTAAGGCTATCCCTCAATGTTGCCTATTCACAAAGGTCAAGTGGGGTGTATAAAGCAAGTCCCTTAAAAGAAAAAATCATCAAGTCCCTAATGGTTGCCTTTAAAGATCAAGTCCCTTTTCGAATAATGATGATAGTCCCTCCAGAATGCTTAATACACCCCACAGTTGCCTTCATAAACAGATGACCCTCACTTGTCCCTAACATCCAAGGTAATGACTACCTATTCCTTAATAATAGGGATAGTCTTACCACTTAAAGGATAAAGAACAGAAAAGACTTAAAACTTTAGGGTAGGTACCTCCTAGTTGCTTGCTCACTCCATTTTTCAAACACTTAACAAGTTTCAAACAAATTTTCAAAAAACAAGTTTTTACGCATCCGTACATGGATCATTATTAACTATTATTTTTCTATTCACACACTACACTTTCAAAAACAATTCAAAAGTGAGCTAAGTAACTAAGAGCCCATGGATAACCATGGATGTAAAGAGTGCTAACACCTTCCCTTTACATAACCTACCCCCCGGACCCAAAAATATCTCTTAAGGTCTTTCCTGTTCTTTTATACCCTTTCCTTTTGGATAAAATAAAAGTCGGTGGCGACTCTTGCTATCCGCAACATAACTTAAAGTCAGTTCTCCCACCGTGTTACAGCAGCCTCGTATTGATCCACCAGAGTTTGGACCTCACTTGAATCCAGAAGCCAACATCCCAAGGAATGTGCAAGGTAATACTACCGAGGGCAGAATCCTGCAGGAGGATCCTCAGGAAGAACATTTCACTGTCATAGGGGCTGGAGATGAGGTATGTGACAGAAGATTAGATGAGATTGCTGAAAAATTAAGATCTCTGGAGTCTCAGAATTCTTTGGGCTTCGATGTGATGGATATGGGGCTAGTGGACGGGGTGAGAATTCCCCATAAATTCAAACCCCCATGCTTTGAAAAGTACAATGGTACCTCCTGTCCTCGCACTCATCTGCAGTCTTTCTTGGGACGACTCAAGGCTTATACCATGGATGAAAAGTTATGGATGTTCTACTTTGAGGACAGTCTGACTGGAGCTTCGCGAGATGGTATTCGCACCTGACTAGAGCAACCATAAGATGTTGGAAGGATTTGGCCGAAGCTTTCATCTGGCAATATCAGTACAACCTGGACATGGCTCCCAATAGAACTCTTCTAATGGGAATGTCTCAGTCTTCTAGAGAGAGTTTCCGGGATTATGCTCAAAGATGGAGACAGCTTGCTGCTGCTGTCCAGCCACCCATATCAGAAAGGGAAATGGCTGACATGTTCATGAACACATTGCAAGGGACTTATATTGATAGACTGGTTGCTTTCTCCTCTACCAGTTTTGCTGATGTGGTCATAGCCGGTGAGAGGATTGAAAGCCTACTGAAGATGGGCAAAATCTCCGACAGTGGTGCAAGTTCCTCCAGCAATCCAAGAAAACCATTTGCAGGACCCCGAAGGGCCGGTGAAACAAATTCCATTCATTCCAGCAGGGGCAGGCCTCAATATTCTCACCGTTCAGTAGCAGCTGTTACCATCCCAGCTCCAATTCCACAACAATCATCATATCCTCAACAACAACAACCACAATATCAACAACAATCCTATTATCCGCAACAAAGATCATATAACAACAACAACGGTAATCAACAATAGCGTCCTTTCCAACAAAGGTTGTCACAAGCAAACAGGGTAATTGACCCAATTCCAATGCCGTATGAAGCACTCTTGCCACAACTCCTAAAGCTCAACCTAGTTGAGTTAAGGACGTTGGCTCCTCCAGATCCTCTTAATCTTCCAAAGAACTATGATGCTAATGCCAGGTGTGCATTCCACTCAAACGCACCGGGGCATAATACTAAAAAATGCAGGGCCCTACAGATGAAAGTCCAGGATTTGGTGGACTCAAAAGCTCTCAATTTTGCACCTCCTCCGAACGTCACAAGAAATCCATTGCCTAGTCACAACGGGCCTAGGATTAATGCTATTGAGGAGGGAAAACCATCCACATTAATCAACAGTGTTGCACAAATCCGAACACCCTTGGTTGAAATCAAAGCTCAGCTGTTAGAATGCCAAGTGTTCCCCGGATGTGAGGTCGGCTGTGGATATTGCAATATTTCCGTTAATGGGTGTGAGAGACTGAGAAACGACATAGATGGCCTTATTAGAGATGGAATTCTTCAGATTACAACAACAGCGACTACAACTCCAACAATTCCTTCATCAACAATCACAAATACTCCTACAACATCAGCAACCCTTGTTCCAACAGATTCTGCTACAACTCCAACAATTACTCAAGCAATCACTTCAACGGATACAAATTCAGTCACAATTCCTTCTACAACGACAACACCCATTATTCCATCAGTTCCTGCTACAACTTCAACACCTGTCCAATCAACAGTACCGTCTACAACAGCAGCAACAGTTAATGAAAGCGTCTCAACGGTTACGATATACTATGATCCTACAAATGTTCCTTCCAACAACTCACAACAAAATACTACTCCTGTCAGAGCTCCAGTTACCATATATTATGATTCACACACCATTGTGGTCCCCTCCGCAGCTGCTATCAGTCTGGTCACTATCACAGTGCCTGGGCCAGTTCCATACGAAAGCAATAATGCCATCCCTTGGCATTATGGCTCAGATCTATACTGCGAGGGGAAGAAAATCACTTTAGAGTCATCAACTTCTTCACCTCAGATAGACAATGGGGGAGGCGGAGGCTTCACTAGAAGCGGACGTCTCTTTGCCTCGCAAGTACCAAGACCCATTGCTGAAGCAGAAGCTGCTGCTAATGTGCTCCGAGGCCCATCAAGAAAAGTGATTATAAGGTGGTGGACCAGCTTCACCAAACACCTTCCAAAATCTCCATACTATCATTGCTAATGTGCTCCGAGGCCCATCGGAACACACTATTAAAAGTCCTGCATGCATCTTATGTGCCGGAGGAGATTATTGTCAATCAGTTAGAGGCTGTGGTTGGAAATGTCAACGCTAGTCATGGACTAGGATTTACCAATGCTGATCTGACAACGGAAGGGCACAATCACAATAAGGCTTTGCACATCACCTTGGAGTGTAAGGGTGCAGTTCTTTCTCACGTATTGGTGGACACAGGGTCATCACTCAATGTCCTACCCGAAAAAGCCCTTGTGAAGATAGAACATGATGGAGTGGCACTACGCCCAAGCAACTTGGTAGTGAGAGCCTTTGACGGTTCTAAAAGATCAGTTCTGGGAGAGATAGAGTTACCAATAGTGATTGGCCCACAGGTTTTCAAAACGACCTTCTTTGTGATGGATATACAACCTGCCTACAGTTGTCTATTGGGTAGACCATGGATACACGCCGCTGGCGCCGTAACGTCAACCCTTCACCAGAAGTTAAAATTTGAGTGGGAGGGCCAAGTCATTACCATTTGTGGGGAGGAGGATATCTTCGTTAGCCAGCTGGCTACTTTCAAATACATTGAAATGGATGGGGAGATCCATAAAACAATGAGTCAAGGGTTTGAGGCCCTTAATATTAATGAAACATCTACTGTGCTTGGGACTTCCATCACATCATATCAACAAGCCCGGAAGGTTGTTGAGGAAGGTACCGCTCAAGGCTGGGGCAAGCTGCTGCTAGTTGAAAAGAAAGAAGACCGATTCGGGTTGGGTTACTGACCAACTCGACAAGATCAACCAGAGGCTGCAAAAGAGCCCAAGTTTGTCAGCAGGGGAATGCTCACCCCGGATGCTGTGAATAGCTTGGAAGATGAGTCAGAAGACGAGCGCAACCTGGAAAGCTGGATACGTCCAAGGATCCCGGGGAGCCAAGTCTCAAACTGGTCTTCCCAGGAAATTATAAGAGTTACTCCGGCAGAATAATTATTATTTCCTGTCTTTAAGCATGCATCAAGTCCTGCATCTTGCCCAAGATGTCAGGGCTCATTTTGTAATCGGGCCATCTTGTATTTTGTGCAAACGATCAATTAATGAATATCAGGACATCTTTTGCAAATGAGTCTTTTTCTTTTCCGCTCACTGTTTTTCATTTTTTATTTTTTGTACAAAAATAAAATGGCATTGTTTTTCAAAATAATAACTTCATTTTCACTTTTTTCTAAACAAGATAAAACTGATCACTAAAATGAACAAATCTAAACCCTTGCAGAAAGTGCCCTCCAGACTGCACCGACAACAACACTGCTATGACTTTGACAATCCGATCAATCAAGCCGATGAAGGGGTTGAAGAAGATTATGAGCTACCTGAAGAACTAGCCAGGTTGTTAAGACAAGAGGAGAAGGTTATAACTCCTCATCAGGAGGAGGTTGAGACGGTTAATCTTGGTACAGAAGAAGACCTGAAAGAAGTTAAGATCGGGGCCTGTCTGCAGGATTCAGTAAAAGAACAACTTATTGACATGCTTCGGGAGTATGTGGATGTTTTTGCTTGGTCTTATCAGGATATGCCAGGGTTGGACACCGACATTGTTATGCACAAGCTGCCTCTAAAAGAAGACTGTCCGCCAGTAAAACAGAAGTTGCGCCGTAGTCGCCCAGATATGGCAATGAAGATAAAAGAAAAGGTACAAAAATAGTAGGACGCCGGTTTCCTTGCTGTAACTAGTTACCCGCCGTGGGTTGCTAACATTGTACCAGTGCCTAAGAAAGATGGCAAGGTGAGGATGTGTGTGGATTACCGGGATCTGAACAGAGCTAGCCCGAAAGTTGACTTCCCTTTACCTCACATTGATGTATTGGTCGACAATACGACTCAATTCTCGGTGTTCTCCTTCATGGATGGATTTTCAAGATATAATTAGATCAATATGTCACCTAAAGACATGGAGAAGACAACTTTCATCACACCCTGGGGCACATTCTGTTATAAGGTAATGCCATTCGGACTAAAGAATGCTGGTGCCACTTATCAACGGGCTATGGCAACATTATTCCACGACATGATCCATAAAGAAATTGAATGTTACGTGGATGACATGATTGCCAAGTCCCTCACAGAAGAAGACCACCTGGTGAATCTGTTGAAGCTATTCAAGCGTCTGAGGAAGTACCAACTGAAGTTAAACCCCAACAAGTGCACATTTGGGGTACGATCCGGTAAGCTGCTGGGGTTTATTGTGAGTGAAAAAGGGATTGAAGTTGACCATGACAAAGTCAAAGCCATTCAAGAAATGCCTGCACCAAAGACTGAAAAGGAAGTTCGGGGGTTCCTAGGTAGATTGAACTACATTTCAAGGTTCATATCTCACCTTACTGCAACCTGTGAGCCATTGTTCAAGCTGTTGAGAAAAGAACAAACGGTCAGGTGGAATGAAGACTTCCAGAGGGCTTTTGACAAAATCATGGAATACTTACAAGAACCTCCAATCTTGATGCCTCCAGTTGAAGGAAGACCTCTAATAATGTACCTGACAGTATAAGAAGAGTCAATGGGGTGTGTGCTGGGCCAGCATGACGAGTCTGGTCAAAAAGAGTATGCAATATACTACCTAAGCAAAAAGTTTACCGAGTGTGAACAACGTTATTCACTGCTCGAGAAAACTTGTTGTGCTTTAGCGTGGGCTGCTCGCCGACTAAGGCAGTATATGTTGACCTACACTACCTTGTTGATCTCCAAGATGGACCCCGTTAAGTATATATTTGAGAAGCCAGCTCTTACCGGACGGGTTGCAAGATGGCAAATGATTCTCACAGAATATGACATTCAGTACACATCTCAGAAAGCCATCAAAGGCAGTGTATTGTCTGATTACCTTGCTGAGCAACCCATTGATGATTACCAGCCTATGAGATTTGACTTTCCTGATGAAGACATCGTGTTCATAAAAGCAAAAGATCATGAAGAGCCTATTCACACTGAAGGGCCTGACCCAGAAGAAGAATGGATTATGATGTTTGATGGGGCTGTTAATATGAATGGTCGTGGTGTTGGTGCAGTGCTCAATACACCTAAGGGAGTTCACATGCCTTTCTCGGCAAAACTTACCTTTAACTGCACTAACAACGAAGCTGAATACGAAGCTTGTATCATGGGTCTTGAGGAAGCCATTGACCTCAGGATCAGGACGTTAACCGTATTCGGAGATTCAGCTCTGGTAATTAATCAAACCAACGACAAATGGTATACTCACCAGGAGCATCTGATACCTTACCGGGATTATACAAGGAGGTTGCTGACTTTCTTCATAACAGTCAAGCTTGAGTATATCCCTCGAGATGAAAATCAGTTTGCAGATGTTCTGGCTACCATTTCATCCATGATCAAAGTTCAAGCTGCCAACTTTGCGCCTCAGATTTCAGTATCCAGACTTGACAGACCAACATGTATTCTCAGCAGACCTTGCTAAAGATGATAAGCCTTGGTTCCACGACATCAAATGCTTCTTGGAGGATCAAACATACCCACCTGGGGCATCATCCAATGATAAGAAGACATTAAGAAGGCTAGCTGGTAGTTTCTTCCTGAATGCTGATGGATCCTTGTACAAGAGGAACTTTGATATGGTACTTCTCAGATGTGTTGATAAGATAGAGGCAGACTTGTTGATGCACGAAGTGCACGAAGGATTTTTTGGTTCCCATGCTGGAGGGCATGCTATGTCTAAAAAGTTTCTAAGATCAGGCTACTACTGGATCACAATGGACGCAGACTGTTGTGCTTATGCCAGGAAATGCCATAAATGCCAGATTTATGCAGATAAAGTGCATGTGCCTCAGAATCCTTTGAGTGTGATGCCTTCACCTTGGCCCTTTGCCATGTGGGGCATTGATATGATTGGCAAGATTGAACCAACTGCTTCAAATGGCCACAGATTCATCCTGGTAGCCATTGACTATTTTACCAAGTGGGTTGAAGCAGCTTCCTATGCAAATGTCACCAGGCAAGTGGTAGCCCGATTCCTGAAGAGAGACATCATCTGTCGGTATGGAGTACCCGAGCGAATCATTACTGATAATGGTTCTAACTTGAATAACAAAATGATGGCAGAACTGTGCCGGGACTTCAAGATCCAACACCACAACTCTTCTCCTTACAGGCCAAAGATGAATGGCGCTGTAGAGGCAGCTAACAAGAATATCAAGAAGATTGTGCAAAAGATGGTGGTCACCTACAAAGACTGGCATGAAATGCTACCATTTGCCTTGCATGGATACCGTACATCAATCAGAACATCCACTGGGGCAACACCATATCAACTTGTGTATGGTATGGAGGCAGTCCTACCTGTTGAAGTTGAATTACCCTCCTTGCGAGTACTAATGGATGTCAAACTGAATGAAGCAGAATGGGTCCGTTCTCGGTACGAACAACTGAGTCTGATCGAAGAGAAGAGGTTAGCTGCAATCTGTCATGGGCAGCTGTATCAGAAAAGAATGAAGAAAACTTTCGATCAGAAAGTCAGGCTTCGGGATAAAAATGCCTAGCTGGCGACTCTTTTCATTTCATCCTCCTCCTCTCGCCGACCGTTCGCGTCTGTACCCCTCTTGGCCCCGTGTCATCAGGTGGGAGCGACAATATATTGAAAAGCCATCAACACAAACAAACATGTGTCTATTTCTAAGAAGACTTTCCACTTGCATAGGCCCCATGAGTTCCATATAATTTTTGCCTTCTTCAATCTTGATATTTGGAAAACCTCTAATGGCTTCAACAAATGTAACCTTCTTCAGGCCTTTGAGATTAACATGACCGAGTTTTTTGTTCCATAGCTTGGTCTTATCAACTTTGGATATCCATATATAACAGTTGTATTTGGATCTGAACCCCTTCATGAGAACTTCTTGATCTTTGTTGGTGACAATACATTCATATTTTCTGAAGTTTACATTCAAGCTTGATCACACAATTTGCTTAAGTTGATCAATTTAGAAGTTAAACCTTCATCCAACAACACATTATTAAGACAAGGAAGACAGAAGTAACCATTTTACCTATGACCTTTATTATTCCCTTTGATCCATCACCGAAAGTGACATAATTATTGGAGTAAGATTTGAACTCCTCAAGATATGTCTTTTCTACAGTCATGTGCCTAGAACACCCACTATCAAAATACTAATCTTCTCTTGAGGAAACTCTAAGAAATATATGATCTTTGAAATTATTAACAACTACTTTAGGTTTCAACTCGTTCTTTACTTGAACCTTCTCGCCATTTTTTCTCTTCCGTCTTGGTTGACTATAGGACTAAGGATAACTATTCAGTTTGTAAAAATAAGGTCTTATATGCCCATATCTACCACGGTGATGCAAACTCAAAGACAAGCCCTTATTCCTTTTATGATGTTGAACATGATGTTGGGACATGTGGCCCAACATCAGAAACGCAATCTTCTTCTCAAGAAGGAAAAACTTCTTAGAGGGAATTGATCTGCATGTCACGCGCGGATCAAAAACAAGTAATTTTGAAAATATAGTTAACGGTAACGACAACTCGAGTATCGTTCTCAAGGATTCTTGTAAGAAATTAATCAATAAAAAAAGATAAATGGGGGGTTTGATTTCGGTTTCGAAATAAAAGTGATATTTTTGAAATAAATTGTTGTGAAATAAGCGATTACGAAATAAGTCAGTCTACCGATAAAGTTCCTACTATCATCGATTATTATAATTTTAATGCCCTAAATGGATTATTCATTCATTCCTATTTGGATACAACCTCAATGACAAGCGCGGTGAGATTTGTAAGATGTACGATCCTATTGTCCGAATTAAGCAAACATGATAAAATCTCATGAATTAAGCAAACATGATTGGTCAGACGCAAAAACAAATTAAGCAAACGTTTCGTGTCTATGTTAGGATCATACAATCAACCAAATTGAATCAATATATTTCATGCAATTGAATTAAACAAACAAGAACACAAAATATAATTGAAAGGAATTAAAATAAAATTAACATTATAATAATCTCAAGTGTGGAACCTGAATTACGGTAGACCGACTCAAGTGATTAGTTCTCCATGATCCGTCTCTTCTAAAACAAAAAATAAAATCGTAAAAATTGTAAATGAACAGCTTCGGCTGCTAGGTTATATATATGGCAAAACCTAAAAACCCTTTTACAACTCAACTGGGTCAAATACATAACCCATACCCAATTCTAAATGACCCGAAACTAAATAAAACTAATGTAGCAGCTTCAAACGAAATTCTGGAAAATATGACTCCGAATCTGACTTCGACTCCAACACGAAAGTTGTAGCTCTCTCTCTCTCTTAGCTTTCCATCGACTGGTAGAACGCCTCAATCAGATTCCTGGAACTCCGATTATGATCATTTCCGTAAAAGCTGTTAAAGCTGAAAATTAAGTACGAAAATCAAATTAAGCCAAAAATAAAGTAAATTAGAAAAACAAATTAAAATATAAAAATAAACAAAGAAAACTAAAGAAATGTCTAAGTGCAATCATGTAGAAATGTGCACCAAAATGCATTGATCAGAATTTTATTTTTCTTGTTCATTCTGGTTTCAAAACCTATTTCCCTTTCCGATTTTCGGACATCTTTTCAAATTCTAATATCTCATATAGCATATTTGAACCATTGTTCAACATACACATAGATTTTGTTATATTTTTAAGTTTTGAATTTAGTAAAGCTATTTCTTCTATTAGACTTGTGATGGTTGAGATAAGTTTCTCCTTTTCCTTCTGAAACACACATATGGTTTTATTTTGATTCTTCACTATTAAGCAAACTTCCTCCAAGTTGGTGTGTAGAATCCTATAATTTGCATCTAATTCTTCCCCAATCATGCCTTTATCTTTTGACTTATTTTCAGACACATATCTCCCAATGAAAGCCCTTATTGAGTTAGTTGTTTCTCCTTCATTGTCAGAATCATACCAAGTGATTAAAAATACCTTTTTCCATTTCTTTAGGAAGGTATGGCATTCAACTTTGATGTGAGCAAATCCTTCACATTCAAAGGATTTTGGTCTTTTGCCTTTATTAGAACTGTCTTCATATTTGTTATTGCTTTAAGGATATATGTATGACATTCTGTCTTGAATTTTTGTCCACCATCTTCTGTCCAGCTTTCTCAAATATTTGTTGAACTTTCTTCCAATAAAATCTGTAGCATCTTAAAAAATTTCTTCGGTATTCCTATCACCTTGATATTCATTCTTTTCAGTATTGGATACAAAAGCTACACATTTGTTCTTCTTTTTATGATCTTCCATTTATAGAAACTTCAAGGGTTTGAAGGGTGCCAACGAGTTCATCAACATTCAAGGATCTTAAGTTTTGGGCTTCTTCAGTAGTTGTTACCTTCATGTCAAATTTCAAAGGCAAAGATCTAAGAATCTTTCTAACCAGCCTTTCTTCTGACATTTTTTCCTAAAGCAAAACAATTATTGGCTATATCACGCAATCTAATGTTAAAATCAGATATGTGTTCATCTACCATCATCCTCATATTTTCAAACTTTGTTGTGAGGAGTGGTAGCCTTGAAATCCTAACCATGTATGTGCGTTCATGAGAAGTATTGAGAATCTCTCAAGCTTCTTTAGCTATAGTACAAGTTTTTATTTGTCTGAATATGTTCTTGTCAACACCATTGAATATAACTTTCACAACTTTTCCATTTCCAAGAGCTTTCTCATCTTCATCTTTGGACCAATCAACTTCAGGCTTTAAACTTGTTGAACCATTTTAAGAAGTGTTCACATGTTATTTCCAACCTTTGACCACAATCTTCCAAGTTATGTTGTCTATGGATTTGAGAAAATCAACCATCTTGGTTTTCCAATAGTTGTAATTTGTGCCATTGTTCGCACAAACAGTCGCTGGCCTCCTGTCGAAAAGGTTTACTTGCCGGATCGGCCATAAGAGTCTTAGGACTGCTCTATCCGATTGAGTATATGGTGGACTTTTATAGTGTCAAATGACCCGCTGGACATAAAAACAGAATGTAAGTCCAGGCAAAAACAGGGCATCCCGGCGAGTCAAAAACAGAATAAAAGACTCGGGCAAAAATAAGGGAAAATAAAATAAAAAATGTACACCCGCTGAGTTGAAAAGCCGCATTGGACAACTCAGGCAAAAATGGGCATCCCGGTGGATTGAAAACCTGAAAAGGCGATCCACGCAAAATAAGGGAATAAGCGAACAACTGCATTTTGAATTCGTCTGTATCACTTACAACATGGCAAGCTTCGAAAGGTTAAAGCATCAGTCAGAATCAACTTTCTTCAGAAAGCAAGACGAGAAGAGCGTCAATGTCATACGAGTCATAGCAAAAGGGAAGCACACCGAAGTGTCATCAACATTGTCAGCATCTTTTTGTTTCTCAATTTGTAACAATCTCCTCATTTCGGGGGATTTGTTTCTTTTGACTGTACTTGCCAATTCAGGGCACACGAATTAATAAAATCAGGTCTTCAGTCACATTTTGTCTCGTACATTTTACTTTTATTTGTTTGCAAAAATGTCCGATGTAATTAATATTGATTGCATAAATACAGATGCGTCTTTTCTAAATTATATGCTTACAGGGAATATACTTGCTCCCGGGAGGGTCTAAACTCCTATGATGGAATCCAGTAGGGGATACCTCGGGGTATTTGTGCGTTTCTTTTATCATAACATGATTGCAGGTGCTCAAAGTACAACATGGGGCATGAAAGTTTCTCCCCAGCAACATTGCCAGATCATTATGTCCTCAGCACCTCTTCCAGACAACATCTGGAATGTTTTCCTCAGCAGGATGCCAAATCATTACTTCCTCGGCACTTTCTCCAGAGCAACATCAGGAAGGGGCTCGTTTCCCCAGCTGAGTTCATCATCTTTAGCAGGACCCCTACAGAAATCTCTAGGAAGATCATTCAGTGATTATTCCTCCTCAGCCAAGTGCCAGGACAGGGAACCATCTCCCCACAGAGCTCCAGTCTTTATCCAGAAGAGCAATGTCCGAGGATGTCACAACAAAATGACGAAAGCTTCCGCAGACCCCAGCTGGGCCCCTTATTACCAAAATAGGTCTATCAGTGACTTATTTCCCCAAGCAGAGTCATACATCTTATCAAATCTACCAATGATCTCATCCCCAGCTGGGATGTTCTTTCAAGGAAAATATCTTCAGCAGCGGGATCCGAATCCCGGATTGGTATCTTTGCATAAACATAGCATTCACATCATATTTCCCCCAGAGCGTAGCATTCCGTCTAATACGGAGCATTACGGCAAAAATCAAACATATTGCATAATCACAAGCCATGTTTTAAATCAGTCACCTGTGAATATTAACATACCATCAACAATATACAGAAAACCTCTCAAAATTCCCTGGCAGAATATCAAAGCATTTTCTTTACATTCCCAAAATAAAGATACATGCTCCTTTTGACACCCGTCCATGTCATCTTTCCCCAGAAAGTCGCCAGAACATCCCCTACAAACAGATACTTATGCATTACAGATGTTTCTTGACACTCGTCGGTGTCATATTCCCAGCAGAAAGCCAAAGCGTCCCATTTGCACTCACAAATACATATTTACATATATCTGCACACTCTCCTGACACCCGTCCGTGTCACCTATCCCCAGCACAGTTGCCTAAACACTTTTTTATAATACACTTCTTCCGACACCCGTCCGTGTCATCCTATCCCCACAGGTCATCAAACACCTTTTACTTATAAGTTCGTAACTTATACTTTTTCTCTTTTGACACTCGTCCGTGTCACACTCTCCTCAGCAAGTCGAACGCTCGTTTGTGTCTCACTCATGTTTATTCACACAGATACTCGTCCGTATCTTGTATGCACGCTTATTTCCCCTCAGAGTCGACACTAGTCCGTGTTCTTTGTTAACCAGTTGATACTCGTCCGTATCATCATCTCTGAACATGCGTCAGCGTTTGTTTCTACCAATACTCATCCGTATCATGGTCCTAAGGATGCTCGTTCGCATCTTTAATCTATACACAGTGTCAAACACTTATACCTTTCATCTCTTGAATGAAGATACCCGTCTGTATCTACCATTCCCCAGAGGAGTCCCCAGCAATTCCCAATAAATTATTTCCCTTTTATCTGACATTCGTCTTATGTCATGATACTTCCGGCAGCCGTACCCTGCCAGGTGATCGTCCTTCACCTTTTGATGATCGTCCTTCCCCCAGCGGAGTCTCCATTATTGGAACCCTTTTCTATCCAGCATTCATCCTGTGCCGTGATATTTTAGCAGTCGTCCCCTGCTAGGTGATCGTCCTTCACCTCTTTGATGATCGTCCTTCATCACTCTTATCTGATGGTCGTCCCCATCGTTGATCTTGTTGTCTGACATCCGTCCTATGTCATGATAAACCCCAGAGCATCCGTACCCTGCTAGGTGATCGTCCTTCACCTCTTGATGATCGTCCTCCATCATGCTTATCCGATGGCCGTCCCCATCGTCGACCTTTTCTATCCGACATTCGTTCTATGTCGTGATACTTTCGGCAGCCGTCCCCTGCCAGGTGATCGTCCTTCACCTTAGATGACCGTCCCTCATCTTATCCCCAACAGAGCAGTCGTCCCCTGCTAGGTTCACACCATGGCTTGTGATCTTTTCATTTGCATAGATTCAATCATATCATATCATGTGGCATTTTTGCTTCACTGCATTGGTTCAAGTCATCTGCACCTAGGGTTTGTGATCTGGGAAATCCCTGAGCCATCTGGGCCACTCCAAATGCCTCCAATAATCTCAAGAGGGTCCATGTATGTTCAAGCATCATATTATGTCCTCTCAAGATCAAGAAAGTCAGAAAATCACAAGAACTGAGAAAGGCATGGAAGCAGAGCCAGGTTTAACTGCACAGATGACCTAAAATTAGGGTTTTGGTTTCAGAGGCCATAACTCCAAATTTTTAGGTCATTCTTGATTCTATTGGTCTCTATATGATATAAGGATCATACATACCAATTTTCATGAAGAAATTCAATGGGGAAGGCATCTGATCAATAAATGACTTCTTGAGCAAGTCAGTGCAAAATCAGGGCATCTGAGGCCCCCAATCATCCAACCAAAGGGTCTTCTCCATCATTTTGGATGTATATGATCTTTATTTGATCTTATAAGAAGTTAGAAGTTCACAAAATTGAAAAATTTCAAGCCATTTGCAAAGTTGCCCTTTTGGGAAAGTGACTTGTAATGCAAACTTGCCATTTTGGGAAAGCTTTTCAACCTCCTCTTTTTGATTCAAAAATGCTTCAAATGAAAAATTCTTGGTCATGAAAGTTGTATATTGGATCATTCCCTTTTCAAAAAGTACAAGAACTTGATCTAATTCATCATAGAACTCAAGTTATGGCCTTGCAAAGTTGGGAAAAATCATTAAATTTCACTTATGCACCAAAGTGGGAAACTTGCAAAAACTCATACCAAGGCAATTTGTGACCTCTAATTGACTTCTAACCATTACACAAATATCATACATGACCTATAATTCAGAATTTCCCAAGGAATTTCTCACTTTCATGCCTTGAATTACAAGTCACCATAAGGCATTTCTCATAAATCTTCAAGAATGGAATTTTTGTAAAAGGGACTTCTAATGATTAGATTAGATGCTAAGTGATCTCAAGGCATCATAACAACTTCATGTGGTCCATTTTGCTGCAAATTTCCCAAGATTTCATAGGTTTCATTGCCTTGGTTCACAAAGAATTCCAAAAAGAGAAAAGTTGCAAGAGCCATGCTACCACTTGCCTCAGCCATTACAGCTGCACAAAAACAATCCAAAGGCCTTCTTTGATCCATGTTGATCCCAGCCATGCCCCTAATCCTCCTCTGACCCGAGCCATACCTATAGTACACAAAATCTTGAATTTTTGCATCTTTGCCCATACTAATCAAACTGTGACATTACCAACCCTCTGCCTAATCAAAACATATTATGTGGACCTCAAGGACTTGAGACATACACACACACAAGCCAGCACCCTCCCATAAGCCAGGATTGACAAAAACTGCAAATTTCTCCATCTCTTCGAAACTCTGCCCACAGCCATAAAACCTCAAACTTTTCTTCACCAATAAGTCACATACCATCCATGGATCAAGAATCAAGCATTGAAACAGCCTAAAACACCACATACACAACCTTCCAAATCTGCTACATCAGAGCTGGAATCTCAAAACTAGCCACTCTCAAGGTTTTCTAAGCTTCATTTCATCATCAGGAGGTTTAGAGGAGTGGACTTGCATCAAGGGAAGAGCCAGAAAGCCCAGAATCAGGAGGTTCCATCTCAGGTATAGCTCAAGAACTTTTTTCTCAGAACCTTATTTTTAAGTTCTTAATCGAATCCTTATGTTGTGCTGATGATTCTGATATATTTATTTTTCAAAATGGTGGGATATTGAGCATGTATGGAGTCTCTGAATGTTTTAACCCTATAGACGTTTTGCTTCGATTTGGCTTTTTGAGGGATGAAAAATGGATTTTGTTTGGGGATTTAGGATCAGTGATGAGTGGGGATCATTTCTGGGCAAGAATTTAGGAGTTTAGAAACCTGTAGAGGATTTTAGGTTTTCGGTTCACCGGAGAAGATGACCGGAACACTGTTCCGGTCACCTGAAACTCATTAGCCCTAATCAGTGTAATTAGTGAGGTTTAAACGTGAGCCATCAGATCTTGCTTCCCGCGCGTGTTTCAAGGGCTCAGATCACTTAATTAAACCCTAATCCACAATTTGATTAATTAATTAGGTTTAATTAGTCAGGACAAATCCCAGCCATCCAAAAACGCGCTGGTCAACCATTTCCTTGCAACTTTGAATTTGGACCTCAGGATCTGTTTACTTTGCATTAAAATTAATTTTATTTTCATTTTATTTGCATTTCTTTGTTCATTTTATTAAAAATAGCAAAACTCATCTAAAAAATTTTATTTTTTGCATCATGGTTCTAAATATTTTTCTCATTCTTAAAATAATTTTTATTTTATTTTTTGCATAAAATTTGTATTTTTAAAATATTTAAATGTTTATTTTAATTAATTAATGGAAATTAATTAATTAAAGTACCATTTAAGTTTCTAAAAATCACCAAAAAAATCACATTGCATCTTGATACACTTAGAGACATTATCAATCCTTTCATACAAATTTCCTTTTGGTTCTTGATCCATTTTGACATTTTTCTTTGGATTTAGGGTTCTTAAAAATCAATATATTGACCCTAACTTAGAAAAATCTTTTCTGCCTAACCATGAAGGGTTTGATAGTGATTCTTTTTGCATTGCATCCCACATATCATGTAGTTTATAGGATAAAATTGGCATGAATTTATCTTTCATTTTTGATTTGTTTTGCTTTTTTCCTTGTGAGGTCCCTTAAAACCCTAGCAAACTTAGAAAAATCATAACTTCCTTAGGGTTAAGAGTTAGGTCTCCTCCTTTGGGGTGTTATATCATATGGGTTTAGGGTACCTTTGATCCCATTTTCAATTTTGTATCTTGTCATTTGCTCCTGATTTTGAATTTTGCATTGCATATTGTATGTAAACCCTAATCTTTGCCTTCATTTGCATTCATCTTGTATAATCTTGCATACATGAACTTGCCATGACATCTTGTGCATCCACATGACATATAAGACATCTTAGGACACATTAGAATCATGTTTGATCATTGCATCACCCATTTTCCATGTTATGCATTCATTGCATTTCATAAGTTTTCATGAACTTCCATGCTTCCTTTCATGTCTCATTTGCATCTTCATTACTTGTATGATCATCCTCATCTCTTGACATGCTTTCATACCATCTCATAGCATCATTTGCATCATGATTATGCTTCTGACTTTGGTTTCATCTTGGCATTCCATCTCATTTTCATTTCATTTCTTTTCCTTTTGCTAACTTTTCAGGTGGTAAGTGTTTGAGAAGTGAATTTGCCTTCACTTCTCATAACCTCTTCTCATCTCTCTTATGCATTCTTTGCTGCATTTTTACTTGTGATTTAGAGTGAGCTTGCTCATTCATGCTCATTCCCTCTTTCTTTCTCCAAGCAACTTATCTTCTTAAGTGAAGTAAGTTAATGATCTTAATCCTACATCAGGGTGATTAAGTGTGGGGTGTTTACGTCATACTTAAGGTATTCTCATTACCCCTAATCAGCGGGAAGAAGTGATGAGTTTACTAACCCTTGGTTTATGCTTAAGCTCATTTTCTTATGACAAACCATCAAAAGCAATAAAATATTGAAAACTCAAAAACAAACAATAATCGTCTCGTCCGGGATTCTTTTCTCATCTCATTCACTCACAAACGAGAACTCGCTTCTTCCGTCTAATGCAAGACAGTTTGCACCTGAGCCAGACGGGTCATATACTTGAGCATAGACAAGTGAGCAGTTCACAAGTCAATTTATCTTTCAGTCTCTTTGAGTCGAACTACGGTGTTCTGACTTCCTCATTGCACGAGAGGATACGTAGGCATAACTTAACAGTTATCGAACAAAAGTCTCTGTATATCCCCCCCTCTTCCAGAATTATTCTTTAAGCCTCATTATCTTTTTTCACACAGAATAGCAGTGACACTACCCCTTTAAACACAAACTTTCAAGCGTGGATCCCGTCGAGTACGGCGGACAATCTGGGTGCTAATACCTTCCCAGGTTGTAACCAACCCCCTTTCTCAGTTTCTCTGGTTCGCAACCGTCTTATCCATCTTTTCTTAGGTTTATGCAGCATTACCTTTCCTTCGGGATAAAAATGCCTAGCTGGCGACTCTTTTCATTTCATCCTCCTCCTCTCGCCGACCGTTCGCGTCTGTACCCCTCTTGGCCCCGTGTCATCAGGTGGGAGCGACAATATATTGAAAAGCCATCAACACAAACAAACATGTGTCTATTTCTAAGAAGACTTTCCACTTGCATAGGCCCCATGAGTTCCATATAATTTTTGCCTTCTTCAATCTTGATATTTGGAAAACCTCTAATGGCTTCAACAAATGTAACCTTCTTCAGGCCTTTGAGATTAACATGACCGAGTTTTTTGTTCCATAGCTTGGTCTTATCAACTTTGGATATCCATATATAACAGTTGTATTTGGATCTGAACCCCTTCATGAGAACTTCTTGATCTTTGTTGGTGACAATACATTCATATTTTCTGAAGTTTACATTCAAGCTTGATCACACAATTTGCTTAAGTTGATCAATTTAGAAGTTAAACCTTCATCCAACAACACATTATTAAGACAAGGAAGACAGAAGTAACCATTTTACCTATGACCTTTATTATTCCCTTTGATCCATCACCGAAAGTGACATAATTATTGGAGTAAGATTTGAACTCCTCAAGATATGTCTTTTCTACAGTCATGTGCCTAGAACACCCACTATCAAAATACTAATCTTCTCTTGAGGAAACTCTAAGAAATATATGATCTTTGAAATTATTAACAACTACTTTAGGTTTCAACTCGTTCTTTACTTGAACCTTCTCGCCATTTTTTCTCTTCCGTCTTGGTTGACTATAGGACTAAGGATAACTATTCAGTTTGTAAAAATAAGGTCTTATATGCCCATATCTACCACGGTGATGCAAACTCAAAGACAAGCCCTTATTCCTTTTATGATGTTGAACATGATGTTGGGACATGTGGCCCAACATCAGAAACGCAATCTTCTTCTCAAGAAGGAAAAACTTCTTAGAGGGAATTGATCTGCATGTCACGCGCGGATCAAAAACAAGTAATTTTGAAAATATAGTTAACGGTAACGACAACTCGAGTATCGTTCTCAAGGATTCTTGTAAGAAATTAATCAATAAAAAAAGATAAATGGGGGGTTTGATTTCGGTTTCGAAATAAAAGTGATATTTTTGAAATAAATTGTTGTGAAATAAGCGATTACGAAATAAGTCAGTCTACCGATAAAGTTCCTACTATCATCGATTATTATAATTTTAATGCCCTAAATGGATTATTCATTCATTCCTATTTGGATACAACCTCAATGACAAGCGTGGTGAGATTTGTAAGATGTACGATCCTATTGTCCGAATTAAGCAAACATGATAAAATCTCATGAATTAAGCAAACATGATTGGTCAGACGCAAAAACAAATTAAGCAAACGTTTCGTGTCTATGTTAGGATCATACAATCAACCAAATTGAATCAATATATTTCATGCAATTGAATTAAACAACCAAGAACACAAAATATAATTGAAAGGAATTAAAATAAAATTAACATTATAATAATCTCAAGTGTGGAACCTGAATTACGGTAGACCGACTCAAGTGATTAGTTCTCCATGATCCGTCTCTTCTAAAACAAAAAATAAAATCGTAAAAATTGTAAATGAACAGCTTCGGCTGCTAGGTTATATATATGGCAAAACCTAAAAACCCTTTTACAACTCAACTGGGTCAAATACATAACCCATACCCAATTCTAAATGACCCGAAACTAAATAAAACTAATGTAGCAGCTTCAAACGAAATTCTGGAAAATATGACTCCGAATCTGACTTCGACTCCAACACGAAAGTTGTAGCTCTCTCTCTCTCTTAGCTTTCCATCGACTGGTAGAACGCCTCAATCAGATTCCTGGAACTCCGATTATGATCATTTCCGTAAAAGCTGTTAAAGCTGAAAATTAAGTACGAAAATCAAATTAAGCCAAAAATAAAGTAAATTAGAAAAACAAATTAAAATATAAAAATAAACAAAGAAAACTAAAGAAATGTCTAAGTGCAATCATGTAGAAATGTGCACCAAAATGCATTGATCAGAATTTTATTTTTCTTGTTCATTCTGGTTTCAAAACCTATTTCCCTTTCCGATTTTCGGACATCTTTTCAAATTCTAATATCTCATATAGCATATTTGAACCATTGTTCAACATACACATAGATTTTGTTATATTTTTAAGTTTTGAATTTAGTAAAGCTATTTCTTCTATTAGACTTGTGATGATTGAGATAAGTTTCTCCTTTTCCTTCTGAAACACACATATGGTTTTATTTTGATTCTTCACTATTAAGCAAACTTCCTCCAAGTTGGTGTGTAGAATCCTATAATTTGCATCTAATTCTTCCCCAATCATGCCTTTATCTTTTGACTTATTTTCAGACACATATCTCCCAATGAAAGCCCTTATTGAGTTAGTTGTTTCTCCTTCATTGTCAGAATCATACCAAGTGATTAAAAATACCTTTTTCCATTTCTTTAGGAAGGTATGGCATTCAACTTTGATGTGAGCAAATCCTTCACATTCAAAGGATTTTGGTCTTTTGCCTTTATTAGAACTGTCTTCATATTTGTTATTGCTTTAAGGATATATGTATGACATTCTGTCTTGAATTTTTGTCCACCATCTTCTGTCCAGCTTTCTCAAATATTTGTTGAACTTTCTTCTAATAAAATCTGTAGCATCTTAAAAATTTTCTTCGGTATTCCTATCACCTTGATATTCATTCTTTTCAGTATTGGATACAAAAGCTACACATTTGTTCTTCTTTTTATGATCTTCCATTTATAGAAACTTCAAGGGTTTGAAGGGTGCCAACGAGTTCATCAACATTCAAGGATCTTAAGTTTTGGGCTTCTTCAGTAGTTGTTACCTTCATGTCAAATTTCAAAGGCAAAGATCTAAGAATCTTTCTAACCAGCCTTTCTTCTGACATTTTTTCCTAAAGCAAAACAATTATTGGCTATATCACGCAATCTAATGTTAAAATCAGATATGTGTTCATCTACCATCATCCTCATATTTTCAAACTTTGTTGTGAGGAGTGGTAGCCTTGAAATCCTAACCATGTATGTGCGTTCATGAGAAGTATTGAGAATCTCTCAAGCTTCTTTAGTTATAGTACAAGTTTTTATTTGTCTGAATATGTTCTTGTCAACACCATTGAATATAACTTTCACAACTTTTCCATTTCCAAGAGCTTTCTCATCTTCATCTTTGGACCAATCAACTTCAGGCTTTAAACTTGTTGAACCATTTTAAGAAGTGTTCACATGTTATTTCCAACCTTTGACCACAATCTTCCAAGTTATGTTGTCTATGGATTTGAGAAAATCAACCATCTTGGTTTTCCAATAGTTGTAATTTGTGCCATTGTTCGCACAAACAGTCGCTGGCCTCCTGTCGAAAAGGTTTACTTGCCGGATCGACCATAAGAGTCTTAGGACTGCTCTATCCGATTGAGTATATGGTGGACTTTTATAGTGTCAAATGACCCGCTGGACATAAAAACAGAATGTAAGTCCAGGCAAAAACAGGGCATCCCGGCGAGTCAAAAACAGAATAAAAGACTCGGGCAAAAATAAGGGAAAATAAAATAAAAAATGTACACCCGCTGAGTTGAAAAGCCGCATTGGACAACTCAGGCAAAAATGGGCATCCCGGTGGATTGAAAACCTGAAAAGGCGATCCACGCAAAATAAGGGAATAAGCGAACAACTGCATTTTGAATTCGTCTGTATCACTTACAACATGGCAAGCTTCGAAAGGTTAAAGCATCAGTCAGAATCAACTTTCTTCAGAAAGCAAGACGAGAAGAGCGTCAATGTCATACGAGTCATAGCAAAAGGGAAGCACACCGAAGTGTCATCAACATTGTCAGCATCTTTTTGTTTCTCAATTTGTAACAATCTCCTCATTTCGGGGGATTTGTTTCTTTTGACTGTACTTGCCAATTCAGGGCACACGAATTAATAAAATCAGGTCTTCAGTCACATTTTGTCTCGTACATTTTACTTTTATTTGTTTGCAAAAATGTCCGATGTAATTAATATTGATTGCATAAATACAGATGCGTCTTTTCTAAATTATATGCTTACAGGGAATATACTTGCTCCCGGGAGGGTCTAAACTCCTATGATGGAATCCAGTAGGGGATACCTCGGGGTATTTGTGCGTTTCTTTTATCATAACATGATTGCAGGTGCTCAAAGTACAACATGGGGCATGAAAGTTTCTCCCCAGCAACATTGCCAGATCATTATGTCCTCAGCACCTCTTCCAGACAACATCTGGAATGTTTTCCTCAGCAGGATGCCAAATCATTACTTCCTCGGCACTTTCTCCAGAGCAACATCAGGAAGGGGCTCGTTTCCCCAGGTGAGTTCATCATCTTTAGCAGGACCCCTACAGAAATCTCTAGGAAGATCATTCAGTGATTATTCCTCCTCAGCCAAGTGCCAGGACAGGGAACCATCTCCCCACAGAGCTCCAGTCTTTATCCAGAAGAGCAATGTCCGAGGATGTCACAACAAAATGACGAAAGCTTCCGCAGACCCCAGCTGGGCCCCTTATTACCAAAATAGGTCTATCAGTGACTTATTTCCCCAAGCAGAGTCATACATCTTATCAAATCTACCAATGATCTCATCCCCAGCTGGGATGTTCTTTCAAGGAAAATATCTTCAGCAGCGGGATCCGAATCCCGGATTGGTATCTTTGCATAAACATAGCATTCACATCATATTTCCCCCAGAGCGTAGCATTCCATCTAATACGGAGCATTACGGCAAAAATCAAACATATTGCATAATCACAAGCCATGTTTTAAATCAGTCACCTGTGAATATTAACATACCATCAACAATATACAGAAAACCTCTCAAAATTCCCTGGCAGAATATCAAAGCATTTTCTTTACATTCCCAAAATAAAGATACATGCTCCTTTTGACACCCGTCCATGTCATCTTTCCCCAGAAAGTCGCCAGAACATCCCCTACAAACAGATACTTATGCATTACAGATGTTTCTTGACACTCGTCGGTGTCATATTCCCAGCAGAAAGCCAAAGCGTCCCATTTGCACTCACAAATACATATTTACATATATCTGCACACTCTCCTGACACCCGTCCGTGTCACCTATCCCCAGCACAGTTGCCTAAACACTTTTTTATAATACACTTCTTCCGACACCCGTCCGTGTCATCCTATCCCCACAGGTCATCAAACACCTTTTACTTATAAGTTCGTAACTTATACTTTTTCTCTTTTGACACTCGTCCGTGTCACACTCTCCTCAGCAAGTCGAACGCTCGTTTGTGTCTCACTCATGTTTATTCACACAGATACTCGTCCGTATCTTGTATGCACGCTTATTTCCCCTCAGAGTCGACACTAGTCTGTGTTCTTTGTTAACCAGTTGATACTCGTCCGTATCATCATCTCTGAACATGCGTCAGCGTTTGTTTCTACCAATACTCATCCGTATCATGGTCCTAAGGATGCTCGTCCGCATCTTTAATCTATACACAGTGTCAAACACTTATACCTTTCATCTCTTGAATGAAGATACCCGTCTGTATCTACCATTCCCCAGAGGAGTCCCCAGCAATTCCCAATAAATTATTTCCCTTTTATCTGACATTCGTCTTATGTCATGATACTTCCGGCAGCCGTACCCTGCCAGGTGATCTTCCTTCACCTTTTGATGATCGTCCTTCCCCCAGCGGAGTCTCCATTATTGGAACCCTTTTCTATCCAGCATTCATCCTGTGCCGTGATATTTTAGCAGTCGTCCCCTGCTAGGTGATCGTCCTTCACCTCTTTGATGATCGTCCTTCATCACTCTTATCTGATGGTCGTCCCCATCGTTGATCTTGTTGTCTGACATCCGTCCTATGTCATGATAAACCCCAGAGCAGCCGTACCCTGCTAGGTGATCGTCCTTCACCTCTTGATGATCGTCCTCCATCATGCTTATCCGATGGCCGTCCCCATCGTCGACCTTTTCTATCCGACATTCGTTCTATGTCGTGATACTTTCGGCAGCCGTCCCCTGCCAGGTGATCGTCCTTCACCTTAGATGACCGTCCCTCATCTTATCCCCAACAGAGCAGTCGTCCCCTGCTAGGTTCACACCATGGCTTGTGATCTTTTCATTTGCATAGATTCAATCATATCATATCATGTGGCATTTTTGCTTCACTGCATTGGTTCAAGTCATCTGCACCTAGGGTTTGTGATCTGGGAAATCCCTGAGCCATCTGGGCCACTCCAAATGCCTCCAATAATCTCAAGAGGGTCCATGTATGTTCAAGCACCATATTATGTCCTCTCAAGATCAAGAAAGTCAGAAAATCACAAGAACTGAGAAAGGCATGGAAGCAGAGCCAGGTTTAACTGCACAGATGACCTAAAATTAGGGTTTTGGTTTCAGAGGCCATAACTCCAAATTTTTAGGTCATTCTTGATTCTATTGGTCTCTATATGATATAAGGATCATACATACCAATTTTCATGAAGAAATTCAATGGGGAAGGCATCTGATCAATAAATGACTTCTTGAGCAAGTCAGTGCAAAATCAGGGCATCTGAGGCCCCCAATCATCCAACCAAAGGGTCTTCTCCATCATTTTGGATGTATATGATCTTTATTTGATCATATAAGAAGTTAGAAGTTCACAAAATTGAAAAATTTCAAGCCATTTGCAAAGTTGCCCTTTTGGGAAAGTGACTTGTAATGCAAACTTGCCATTTTGGGAAAGCTTTTCAACCTCCTCTTTTTGATTCAAAAATGCTTCAAATGAAAAATTCTTGGTCATGAAAGTTGTATATTGGATCATTCCCTTTTCAAAAAGTACAAGAACTTGATCTAATTCATCATAGAACTCAAGTTATGGCCTTGCAAAGTTGGGAAAAATCATTAAATTTCACTTATGCACCAAAGTGGGAAACTTGCAAAAACTCATACCAAGGCAATTTGTGACCTCTAATTGACTTCTAACCATTACACAAATATCATACATGACCTATAATTCAGAATTTCCCAAGGAATTTCTCACTTTCATGCCTTGAATTACAAGTCACCATAAGGCATTTCTCATAAATCTTCAAGAATGGAATTTTTGTAAAAGGGACTTCTAATGATTAGATTAGATGCTAAGTGATCTCAAGGCATCATAACAACTTCATGTGGTCCATTTTGCTGCAAATTTCCCAAGATTTCATAGGTTTCATTGCCTTGGTTCACAAAGAATTCCAAAAAGAGAAAAGTTGCAAGAGCCATGCTACCACTTGCCTCAGCCATTACAGCTGCACAAAAACAATCCAAAGGCCTTCTTTGATCCATGTTGATCCCAGCCATGCCCCTAATCCTCCTCTGACCCGAGCCATACCTATAGTACACAAAATCTTGAATTTTTGCATCTTTGCCCATACTAATCAAACTGTGACATTACCAACCCTCTGCCTAATCAAAACATATTATGTGGACCTCAAGGACTTGAGACATACACACACACAAGCCAGCACCCTCCCATAAGCCAGGATTGACAAAAACTGCAAATTTCTCCATCTCTTCGAAACTCTGCCCACAGCCATAAAACCTCAAACTTTTCTTCACCAATAAGTCACATACCATCCATGGATCAAGAATCAAGCATTGAAACAGCCTAAAACACCACATACACAACCTTCCAAATCTGCTACATCAGAGCTGGAATCTCAAAACTAGCCACTCTCAAGGTTTTCTAAGCTTCATTTCATCATCAGGAGGTTTAGAGGAGTGGACTTGCATCAAGGGAAGAGCCAGAAAGCCCAGAATCAGGAGGTTCCATCTCAGGTATAGCTCAAGAACTTTTTTCTCAGAACCTTATTTTTAAGTTCTTAATCGAATCCTTATGTTGTGCTGATGATTCTGATATATTTATTTTTCAAAATGGTGGGATATTGAGCATGTATGGAGTCTCTGAATGTTTTAACCCTATAGACGTTTTGCTTCGATTTGGCTTTTTGAGGGATGAAAAATGGATTTTGTTTGGGGATTTAGGATCAGTGATGAGTGGGGATCATTTCTGGGCAAGAATTTAGGAGTTTAGAAACCTGTAGAGGATTTTAGGTTTTCGGTTCACCGGAGAAGATGACCGGAACACTGTTCCGGTCACCTGAAACTCATTAGCCCTAATCAGTGTAATTAGTGAGGTTTAAACGTGAGCCATCAGATCTTGCTTCCCGCGCGTGTTTCAAGGGCTCAGATCACTTAATTAAACCCTAATCCACAATTTGATTAATTAATTAGGTTTAATTAGTCAGGACAAATCCCAGCCATCCAAAAACGCGCTGGTCAACCATTTCCTTGCAACTTTGAATTTGGACCTCAGGATCTGTTTACTTTGCATTAAAATTAATTTTATTTTCATTTTATTTGCATTTCTTTGTTCATTTTATTAAAAATAGCAAAACTCATCTAAAAAATTTTATTTTTTGCATCATGGTTCTAAATATTTTTCTCATTCTTAAAATAATTTTTATTTTATTTTTTGCATAAAATTTGTATTTTTAAAATATTTAAATGTTTATTTTAATTAATTAATGGAAATTAATTAATTAAAGTACCATTTAAGTTTCTAAAAATCACCAAAAAAATCACATTGCATCTTGATACACTTAGAGACATTATCAATCCTTTCATACAAATTTCCTTTTGGTTCTTGATCCATTTTGACATTTTTCTTTGGATTTAGGGTTCTTAAAAATCAATATATTGACCCTAACTTAGAAAAATCTTTTCTGCCTAACCATGAAGGGTTTGATAGTGATTCTTTTTGCATTGCATCCCACATATCATGTAGTTTCTAGGATAAAATTGGCATGAATTTATCTTTCATTTTTGATTTGTTTTGCTTTTTTCCTTGTGAGGTCCCTTAAAACCCTAGCAAACTTAGAAAAATCATAACTTCCTTAGGGTTAAGAGTTAGGTCTCCTCCTTTGGGGTGTTATATCATATGGGTTTAGGGTACCTTTGATCCCATTTTCAATTTTGTATCTTGTCATTTGCTCCTGATTTTGAATTTTGCATTGCATATTGTATATAAACCCTAATCTTTGCCTTCATTTGCATTCATCTTGTATAATCTTGCATACATGAACTTGCCATGACATCTTGTGCATCCACATGACATATAAGACATCTTAGGACACATTAGAATCATGTTTGATCATTGCATCACCCATTTTCCATGTTATGCATTCATTGCATTTCATAAGTTTTCATGAACTTCCATGCTTCCTTTCATGTCTCATTTGCATCTTCATTACTTGTATGATCATCCTCATCTCTTGACATGCTTTCATACCATCTCATAGCATCATTTGCATCATGATTATGCTTCTGACTTTGGTTTCATCTTGGCATTCCATCTCATTTTCATTTCATTTCTTTTCCTTTTGCTAACTTTTCAGGTGGTAAGTGTTTGAGAAGTGAATTTGCCTTCACTTCTCATAACCTCTTCTCATCTCTCTTATGCATTCTTTGCTGCATTTTTACTTGTGATTTAGAGTGAGCTTGCTCATTCATGCTCATTCCCTCTTTCTTTCTCCAAGAAACTTATCTTCTTAAGTGAAGTAAGTTAATGATCTTAATCCTACATCAGGGTGATTAAGTGTGGGGTGTTTACGTCATACTTAAGGTATTCTCATTACCCCTAATCAGCGGGAAGAAGTGATGAGTTTACTAACCCTTGGTTTATGCTTAAGCTCATTTTCTTATGACAAACCATCAAAAGCAATAAAATATTGAAAACTCAAAAACAAACAATAATCGTCTCGTCCGGGATTCTTTTCTCATCTCATTCACTCACAAACGAGAACTCGCTTCTTCCGTCTAATGCAAGACAGTTTGCACCTGAGCCAGACGGGTCATACACTTGAGCATAGACAAGTGAGCAGTTCACAAGTCAATTTATCTTTCAGTCTCTTTGAGTCGAACTACGGTGTTCTGACTTCCTCATTGCACGAGAGGATACGTAGGCATAACTTAACAGTTATCGAACAAAAGTCTCTGTATATCCCCCCCTCTTCCAGCATTATTCTTTAAGCCTCATTATCTTTTTTCACACAGAATAGCAGTGACACTACCCCTTTAAACACAAACTTTCAAGCGTGGATCCCGTCGAGTACGGCGGACAATCTGGGTGCTAATACCTTCCCAGGTTGTAACCAACCCCCTTTCTCAGTTTCTCTGGTTCGCAACCGTCTTATCCATCTTTTCTTAGGTTTATGCAGCATTACCTTTCCTTCGGGATAAAAATGCCTAGCTGGCGACTCTTTTCATTTCATCCCCCTCCTCTCGCCGACCGTTCGCGTCTGTACCCCTCTTGGCCCCGTGTCATCAGGTGGGAGCGACAATATATTGAAAAGCCATCAACACAAACAAACATGTGTCTATTTCTAAGAAGACTTTCCACTTGCATAGGCCCCATGAGTTCCATATAATTTTTGCCTTCTTCAATCTTGATATTTGGAAAACCTCTAATGGCTTCAACAAATGTAACCTTCTTCAGGCCTTTGAGATTAACATGACCGAGTTTTTTGTTCCATAGCTTGGTCTTATCAACTTTGGATATCCATATATAACAGTTGTATTTGGATCTGAACCCCTTCATGAGAACTTCTTGATCTTTGTTGGTGACAATACATTCATATTTTCTGAAGTTTACATTCAAGCTTGATCACACAATTTGCTTAAGTTGATCAATTTAGAAGTTAAACCTTCATCCAACAACACATTATTAAGACAAGGAAGACAGAAGTAACCATTTTACCTATGACCTTTATTATTCCCTTTGATCCATCACCGAAAGTGACATAATTATTGGAGTAAGATTTGAACTCCTCAAGATATGTCTTTTCTACAGTCATGTGCCTAGAACACCCACTATCAAAATACTAATCTTCTCTTGAGGAAACTCTAAGAAATATATGATCTTTGAAATTATTAACAACTACTTTAGGTTTCAACTCGTTCTTTACTTGAACCTTCTCGCCATTTTTTCTCTTCCGTCTTGGTTGACTATAGGACTAAGGATAACTATTCAGTTTGTAAAAATAAGGTCTTATATGCCCATATCTACCACGGTGATGCAAACTCAAAGACAAGCCCTTATTCCTTTTATGATGTTGAACATGATGTTGGGACATGTGGTCCAACATCAGAAACGCAATCTTCTTCTCAAGAAGGAAAAACTTCTTAGAGGGAATTGATCTGCATGTCACGCGCGGATCAAAAACAAGTAATTTTGAAAATATAGTTAACGGTAACGACAACTCGAGTATCGTTCTCAAGGATTCTTGTAAGAAATTAATCAATAAAAAAAGATAAATGGGGGGTTTGATTTCGGTTTCGAAATAAAAGTGATATTTTTGAAATAAATTGTTGTGAAATAAGCGATTACGAAATAAGTCAGTCTACCGATAAAGTTCCTACTATCATCGATTATTATAATTTTAATGCCCTAAATGGATTATTCATTCATTCCTATTTGGATACAACCTCAATGACAAGCGCGGTGAGATTTGTAAGATGTACGATCCTATTGTCCGAATTAAGCAAACATGATAAAATCTCATGAATTAAGCAAACATGATTGGTCAGACGCAAAAACAAATTAAGCAAACGTTTCGTGTCTATGTTAGGATCATACAATCAACCAAATTGAATCAATATATTTCATGCAATTGAATTAAACAAACAAGAACACAAAATATAATTGAAAGGAATTAAAATAAAATTAACATTATAATAATCTCAAGTGTGGAACCTGAATTACGGTAGACCGACTCAAGTGATTAGTTCTCCATGATCCGTCTCTTCTAAAACAAAAAATAAAATCGTAAAAATTGTAAATGAACAGCTTCGGCTGCTAGGTTATATATATGGCAAAACCTAAAAACCCTTTTACAACTCAACTGGGTCAAATACATAACCCATACCCAATTCTAAATGACCCGAAACTAAATAAAACTAATGTAGCAGCTTCAAACGAAATTCTGGAAAATATGACTCCGAATCTGACTTCGACTCCAACACGAAAGTTGTAGCTCTCTCTCTCTCTTAGCTTTCCATCGACTGGTAGAACGCCTCAATCAGATTCCTGGAACTCCGATTATGATCATTTCCGTAAAAGCTGTTAAAGCTGAAAATTAAGTACGAAAATCAAATTAAGCCAAAAATAAAGTAAATTAGAAAAACAAATTAAAATATAAAAATAAACAAAGAAAACTAAAGAAATGTCTAAGTGCAATCATGTAGAAATGTGCACCAAAATGCATTGATCAGAATTTTATTTTTCTTGTTCATTCTGGTTTCAAAACCTATTTCCCTTTCCGATTTTCGGACATCTTTTCAAATTCTAATATCTCATATAGCATATTTGAACCATTGTTCAACATACACATAGATTTTGTTATATTTTTAAGTTTTGAATTTAGTAAAGCTATTTCTTCTATTAGACTTGTGATGATTGAGATAAGTTTCTCCTTTTCCTTCTGAAACACACATATGGTTTTATTTTGATTCTTCACTATTAAGCAAACTTCCTCCAAGTTGGTGTGTAGAATCCTATAATTTGCATCTAATTCTTCCCCAATCATGCCTTTATCTTTTGACTTATTTTCAGACACATATCTCCCAATGAAAGCCCTTATTGAGTTAGTTGTTTCTCCTTCATTGTCAGAATCATACCAAGTGATTAAAAATACCTTTTTCCATTTCTTTAGGAAGGTATGGCATTCAACTTTGATGTGAGCAAATCCTTCACATTCAAAGGATTTTGGTCTTTTGCCTTTATTAGAACTGTCTTCATATTTGTTATTGCTTTAAGGATATATGTATGACATTCTGTCTTGAATTTTTGTCCACCATCTTCTGTCCAGCTTTCTCAAATATTTGTTGAACTTTCTTCCAATAAAATTTGTAGCATCTTAAAAAATTTCTTCGGTATTCCTATCACCTTGATATTCATTCTTTTCAGTATTGGATACAAAAGCTACACATTTGTTCTTCTTTTTATGATCTTCCATTTATAGAAACTTCAAGGGTTTGAAGGGTGCCAACGAGTTCATCAACATTCAAGGATCTTAAGTTTTGGGCTTCTTCAGTAGTTGTTACCTTCATGTCAAATTTCAAAGGCAAAGATCTAAGAATCTTTCTAACCAGCCTTTCTTCTGACATTTTTTCCTAAAGCAAAACAATTATTGGCTATATCACGCAATCTAATGTTAAAATCAGATATGTGTTCATCTACCATCATCCTCATATTTTCAAACTTTGTTGTGAGGAGTGGTAGCCTTGAAATCCTAACCATGTATGTGCGTTCATGAGAAGTATTGAGAATCTCTCAAGCTTCTTTAGCTATAGTACAAGTTTTTATTTGTCTGAATATGTTCTTGTCAACACCATTGAATATAACTTTCACAACTTTTCCATTTCCAAGAGCTTTCTCATCTTCATCTTTGGACCAATCAACTTCAGGCTTTAAACTTGTTGAACCATTTTAAGAAGTGTTCACATGTTATTTCCAACCTTTGACCACAATCTTCCAAGTTATGTTGTCTATGGATTTGAGAAAATCAACCATCTTGGTTTTCCAATAGTTGTAATTTGTGCCATTGTTCGCACAAACAGTCGCTGGCCTCCTGTCGAAAAGGTTTACTTGCCGGATCGGCCATAAGAGTCTTAGGACTGCTCTATCCGATTGAGTATATGGTGGACTTTTATAGTGTCAAATGGTAAGGGTTTTATGGGATTAGTTTGTGTTTGTGCAAACGCTCGCGGAATGCTTCGTTGATTTGGAATAAAACAAGTAAATGAAAACAAACAAAGGAAAAAGAATAAAAAAGAAAAAACAAAGCAAAGGAAAAGTATTAAAATTGTTTGTAATTGAAATAACTTGAAAGGATAAATGTTTGGACGTTATCATACATTTTACGTAGGGGCTAACTCGTTTCTCTTAACACTTGGTACTTTGAGTGTGTCTCTTTTACAAAGTAAGGAAATGCGACCCATATTTCTGAAAACAAAATCTACTTAAATAGACATAAAAAGTAACCACCAAACCTTTTGTAACGAATATGATGATGACACATGTCACCCCACTACTATGGTAACTTCCCACTACGTCTCTCCACTTCCTTGGGGAGTTTCTTCATGGCATTCTGCATGTTGCATTGAAAGACTTCGACAAAGTGGCTTTTCTGGGCAGCGTCGAAGTGCTTCGATTCCTATCTTCACTGGCTTTTCCTCACTTTCTTCTTCCTGTCGACAAGTCGACATGTTTCCTCTTTCTTCGTTGGGTCGAAAACTTCCTCTTTGACGATTGTGTGGACTCGCTCTAAAATGCAAAACCATTATTAGCCTGGTCGAAATATTCAGATAAAAAATTGTTCCCCAAAATGCTAGTTTCGACAAAGATACGGTCTTCCAAGAAGCTTGGCCTTTTGGAATTTTATGAGAGATTTTGACGCATCCTGACTGTTGACATGAACTAACAAATGTTCATATTCCTTCGGATTGAGACAGCCTGTCACATCTGTCATGATTCCACTTTTGGCGCCATAACTTCCAACGCCGTTAATGATGACCTAGGACGTGGGGATCCTCAACAACTCCCACTATCTAGTGTAGTGCAGTTTCCAAAGTGAAACCCTTGAGTTGCATGGATTTTGGATATAAATACCACTTCCTTATGTTCGTTCTCTACTGGCATGAGGACGTTGGTATGAGTCCACTCCAAAAAATATTGCCGCCCATATTAGTAGAGTTAAATGGCACATTTTTTTATCCCATAAAAATGGTTGTTTTTTTGGGCGGTGTACTTTCTCCAAGGTTGGTCCCTTAGCTAGGTGATCAACTCGAGGAGTATTCCTCCCATAAAAGGTAGTGGTCTCGTCTGCTTCCAACTTATACTCCCACTCTATTTCATCATAAGTTCTTCTTCAAAAAATCTTGCAAACCAGAAAGTAGCCAAGGAAACTCCGAAGCCACCCAAATCAACTGTTGCAAAACATGTTGCATCAAACACAGGAACCAAAGTTGTTGGGAAGACGTATGTAACCCAGATGAAACCCCCCAAAAGGGGACCTCCCAAGGGCCATAACCCCAATCCGGATGTTGACGAAGACGTGATGGAATTCCTCAACTCAAGAGCCTAGAGAGGGATGGATTGATTTTCCTAGAGGGATTAACCAACCAGCTTCGCTGATGGCCAGCCGAACGTTTGTGAATTGTTTTTGTTTTTTGTACTTTTGGCCTATAGGATTTTATCTTATCTTTTAATTTGTAATGTAACATGCCTCTTTGTATGCCATTTTAGCCCCCTGGTCTATTTTGACCATTTGAACATTTTTATGTGCGGGTTTTTATTTTCTGTAGCATATGCTTATACTTTTTCAAGTATTTCCCATTTACTCTTAGGATTCTCCTGCCAGGGCCTATCTCTTTTATCTCGTAAGCATTGCTGTTAAAAGATTGACTTACTTGGAACGGTCCTTCCCAATTGCGAGACCATTTACCCATTATTCGATCTCGTCTATCCATGGCCGAAATGAGTTTCCACACGTAATCGTTAACTTCGAAGTTCTTCCCTCTGACCTTCTTATTGTAAGTTTTGGCCACTCTTTCTTTCTGACACAACAATACATCTAGAGTCCCCAATCTCTCTTCATCCAGGTTTGTGACCTCATCGAACATCATGCTCCGATATTGTTCCGAAGGGATTTCATTTTGACGTTGGACCTTTATTGACTGGAAACAAATCTCTGAGGGCAACACTGCATCATGGCCAAATGCTAGGCGAAACAGAGTCAATTTTTTTGACTCTTTAGGGGATGTTTGACATGACCACAAGATTTAGTCCAACGTTTTATGCTAGTTCCTAGGTTTCTTGGCAATGTGTTTCTTAATGAGCCAAATCACCAACCACCTTATTTGTTGACTCAACTTTATCATTTGTCTGCACATTGTATGACGTCAAGGTGATAACTTTAAAACCAGCTTTTGCTGCAAATTCTTGCATCTTTTGACCCATAAACATTGATCTTTGGTCAGTGGTGATGGTTTCGGGAATTTCGGGCCTATATGTTATATGGCTTTGGATAAAGTCAATAACAACCTCTTGATCTACCTTTACCAAAGGAACAACGGCTATCCATTCGGTAAAGTAATTGATTCCAACTAGGATGAACTTTTATTGTTTCAATGAGGCTGGTCGGATCTCTCCAATCACGTCCAAATCCCACCCTTGAAACGGCCATGGATTTATGATGGCGTCCAAATCGCTGGTCGGGACATGTTGAATGTTAGCATGCTCCTGACAATTTTGACATCCTTTGGCGAAGTATATGCAATCTTTGAGTATGCTCGGCCAATAGACGCCTTATCGAAACAACAACCACTTCATCTTGTGGCCAGCTTGGTGGGCTCCACATGTCCGACTATGAACCTTCGAGGTGTCTAGGTATACTTCTGAATCTCCTAGACATTTGAGTAGTACCCCCTCTGAGGTCTTTTTCATTAGTTCATTTCCCATCAAAACGTAACTAAGTGCTTTATACTTGGTCTTTATGTCAATTCCTCTGACCAGATTTTCTAAATATTCTACAATTGGTCGTCTTCAATCTGTTGTTGAAAAATCATCAATGATGAGGACTTCGTTGTGTCGAACTTCCTACGTGAGGGTTCCTATCAAACAATCTAGTTCATCCACCTCTAAACCGTCTGAGGTATGTAAGAATGGTACATTCGACACCATCTTCTCCCTAACTTCAATAAATTCCTTCAAATTCTTGTTTAATACTCTATATCCTGAAGAGATCTGCACTAGCTCATTTGATTACTGATTTTCCATTCTAGGCACGTGTACCATGTTGGTGACGTCAAACTACTCTAACAACTGTTTTGCCATAACAAAATAGACCAATAGATGATCATTGATACATTTTTATTCTCTTGTGAGTTGTTTAATCACTAACTTCGAAACTCCTTTAATCTCAACTTTTTTAGCCCCTAGTTTCTTGAGCATCTTCAGCCCCGTGATTAAGGCCTCATACTCAGTCTAATTGTTGGAACATTTCCCATTGACTTTGCATTTGAATTTCGTTGGGAGGCCTTGTGGGGAAATTATCAACACCCCAATGCCTCTTTCGTGCTTATGAATCAACTTGTCAAAGTAAAGTTTCCAAGGGTTTGAGTTGACTACGAACACCTGAGGTTCGACCAGCGCATGGCCGACAATGAAGTCATCCACTATCTGAACCTTCATAGCCTTTAAAGGCTTGTAAGTTAACTAAAATTCAATCAGCAATATCGCCCATTTACCTATTCGACTATGTAGAATAGGTTTAGACAATATGTGCCTGATAACGTCAAAATAAGACAAAACATAAACATCAACATGCTTTATATATTGCTTTAATTTCATGCATGAAAAATACAAAGATATGCATAATTTCTCAATCTTAGTATCCCTAGTTTCAGCATCTATCAACAATCTACTAAGGTAATAAATGGATCTTTCGACACCATCGTTATCCTCTTGTGCTAACATACTTCCTATGGTCGTATCTGACGCAACAATATACATTTTCATACTCCTGAAACCTTAGGCGGATGAACACTATGGTCGAGTCCCTCGTCACTCACACTGAGGCATTGGAGACCCAAATCTTACTACTTTCACTGACACCTATAAGACCCTCCCCTGAGGAGAATGTGTATGTTATAACAACTAGTAGTGAAAAACAACTTGAAAATCCTAAGGAGGGTGATAATGAGAATGATGAGAGTTATGGTGAGGAAAAAGTAGAGAAAAATCCACCAAAACCATCCGAAAGGGAGGTTGTCATTGAGGTAGAGAATCAAGCAACTATTGTTGTTACCCCTCCATATATCCCATCATTTCCTTTCCCGCAAAGTTTTATGGAAGCTGAGGTAAAATCCCAATCTAAAACGTTTGTGGAGGTATTGAAATATACATGCACCAATGTACCCTTATTGGATCTCCATCATAAAAAGAGAAAATTCGAGGACCATGAAACTAGGGAAATCATTAGTTCTAAGAGGGTAAGGATAACCTTTGAGATGGTGAATGAAATGACTAAGCTCAAACTTGAAAAGCTAATACTTAGCATCGATCTAGAATCACCACCACAAGTTCAAAAGAATGAAATGCCCTATAGAAGGAAGAAAAGAAAAGGTGAGGGATATGTGAGATGGCTTGATAATTGGCCATGGAAATTGAAGAGTAACACTCCTAACCGTCGAGCTATCAACGGTAAACAAAACTTTACATGGATGGAAATCTATGGGCTTTTAATTTAATGTTTTCCTTTGTTTGTGTTTGCAGAAAATAAAGAATTGTATCGCTAGCCACGTTTCAGCTACATTTAGGAGAAAGATCTCTAGATGACAATCCCTTAAGATGAGTTGGTGCCTACGAACGTTCCAACAAATGTCGTTGCTGGTGGTGACACTGATAATAAGTATGATAGGAGATGGCATGTCTCTCCCATTCATAACTCATCCCCTCCTTGTCCTTTCGTATGGTCAGGTTCCACCTGCACACACCGCACCATTTTTTTAACACTTTTGCAGGTACTTCCTTCGGAAATAGGTAGTATGATGAGCGACTTCAGTAAAGTGAAGTTTCAGCAAATTTAGATATCACGTAGTATAAGACGCCAGAGTAGAAGTGGTCAGCAAAGACAGGGACAACAAGGGAAGAATCAGAGCGAATTTGGTCGTGGTAGCACACAATGACATTCATACAGGTTCTATCTTTCCTTTACCACCTTTTATCAAAACATTGAGGATAATGTTTGGTTTAAGTGTGGGGGAGGAACTTTATTTCCTTCATTTTATCGCTTTTTAGTTAGATTTACTATTTTCCAGCATGATTTAAAAAAAAAATTGTTTCATTGCGTCTTTGCATGTGTTGTCAAGTATTTATACGTATCTTTTTGTTTATCGATTTCCCATTCCATTGAACCACACCAAACATTTTTAAAAAAGAATTAGTAAAAAACAGTGTGTCTTTTGAAAATCTTAGGTTATAGGCGAAATTGAGGTTAGATAGTGAGACTTGGGAAAATTCCGCAAGATCGGTATCATTCTAACACCGTGAGCCTCCCAATTTTGGAAATCAATTTGAGTACTTGTTACGCCATAGCCTTAAGTTCCCACCCTTTTAGTAGTCCCTAATTAGTTTATTTAGCAGTCAACACCATCCTAAGCACACACTAAGTAGGAAGTCGATGCAAATAAGTGTATGATCTTAGGCTTAAAAGGTAAATAAAGAAAAGAAAAAAATGAATGAAAAGAAATGCTCCATCTAAGTTAGGTGATCCTCACCCGATCATTTAGCCCAATAGTGTAAACTTCTATATTTTATTGATATGTGCGAAAGAGAAAATTTGATGATAATGAGATCATAGTCACTAACAGGTTATCCTACCATGAGTGTGAAAAGATAACAAGCTTAATGTGATTGTGCCATAATGAAAAGGGATGAAAGAAGGATGAGTGAGTTAGGATTAGGTATAATGTCATGATTTGGATTGATTTGTATAGGAGGGAGGTTGATGACTGCAAAAGCGTAATTGTGTTCTTAAGATATCCTTAGTGTGTGAGCAAATACCTATCGACATAAACTTAACCAAAGTAGAGTTGGTAGCCTAGGACGAGTATCCATATGTATTATTTTTCTTACAAGTCATGGTTTTCTTGAGGACAAGCAAGGCTTTAAGTGCGGGGGAGTTTGATAACACAAAAATATATCGTATTTTTAGACCCGGTCTGCTTGCATTTTAGTTTTGTTTCATTTATTTTTCTTGATCTATATCATTTTATGCCAGTATTTTTATTTCGTTTCGGGTACTTTATAACACAAAGCTTTCATGTGAGAAAAGAAGAGAAAATAGAAAAGAAGCAGAAGAAAAGAAGACAAATAGCAGAAAAGAAAGGATTCTGCACATAATCATGTGTGACGACCGTCACACCCTCAATTATTATGACCCTCGTCACATTACATATGGCGATTGTCATGCAGTGTTTGTAAAGAATTTAATACGTGGATCCCCAACTCAACTCAGTCTCCATTTTCTTCCGTGAATCTCTCACTCAAACCAGTCTCAAGTTTTTCCCGTGGATGTCTCAACTCAACCAAGCCACTCCCTGATTTTTCTCTCCCACTCAACATATGTTGAGTACTATAAGTTGAAGACAGTTGGGAATTTGAAAAAGGGTACCATTTATTTGTTCAGAGCAAATTATTCTTAGTTGGTAGGCAGAAAAGTTTACCGTGTAAAAGTGGTAGTTTCTCACATCATGGAACTACCACACCAATAGTTTTAGGTGTTGTTTCTTTTATTTCAATTCTATACCTAATTTTCAAGCATGCCAACATAATATAAATTCAGTTCCTGTTGTTGTACGCAAATTTTATTTAAGAAGTTAATTACAGTTTCGTTTATTTTTGCTTTTCGCATTTCTTATTTCAATTTCTTTGTTTGTTTAGTTCAATTACCATGTTGTTTTTGATATCAATTCTTATGTTTAGTTTGTTTACACTTAATTCCATGTCTAGATAAACTGTCTAGAGTCCTGTGTATGAGGAACGTCGTTATCGACAGGACTAGGTGGAAAATAATAGGTGTGAACTTATGATTAAAACTCTATTTTAGTTTTAATTTCCAAGTCTAATTTGACTATCTTTGTCACAAGAGTGAGAGGTTATTCAACACGATTTTTTCACAAGAGTAAGAAATTAACTAAGGTTAGAGCTGACACTGCGAGAGCGTGGGGGTCGAACCGTAAAGTGGAAATTAGGCAACATATCTAAATACATCGAGAGCGCTTTCGATACGTTTAGGATATTATTGGCTTTAAAAATATATTTCTTAGTTACCAGGCGAGCGAGAGAAAATTCTTGGGATTAAGAAGTATGATTTTAGTTAATACCGCAAGAGCATGAGGCGGAGTTTTTAAGTCGGTATATTCTATGGAATTAAGTTATAGTTATAATTAGTACCCGAATTCTATAAAGTCCTTTAAGAACGCGGAATCCATATTCTGACCTCTCTTTATTATCATATTTTCTTAGCTTTATTGTAGTTGTAGTATTAATTTCCCTTTAATCAAGTATCATTAGCCTTAGCCTTACAAAGTGACGATAGATTACAGTAGGTTGATATTGGTCTATGTGGTTCGACAATCTTTTATATTACTTCGATACTTCTATGCGCTTGTGGAGCATAATGGCCCCAGTTTATTTAGGCCAAAAGGCATCGCTACCCATTCATACGTACCTATAGCTCCTGGGCATCGAAACGCCATTTTGGGAACGTCATCCTCAACTATGAGGATTTGGTTATACCCAGAGTATTCGTCGAGCATACTCAAATATTCAAAACATGCGGATTAGTCGACAAGCATCTCTGCCACATGCATTGAATACTCATCTTTGGGTGTCGCGTTTTTGAGATCTCTATATCAATGCAAACGCGAAATGTTCCGTTTTTCTTAATTACAGGAAATATATTGGCTAGCCATTCGACATACCTTGCAGTTCCGATGAACCGACTTTTGAACAACCTTTTGATCTCTTGCTTGATTTTTCAGTGCTCAGGGGAAAATCGACGAGGTTGTTGTTTTATTGGTTGTTTTCTTGGATGTATGGATAGATGGTGTTCCACAACATTTTGACTTAACCCAGGTATCTCTCCATAATCCCAGGCGAAGCAATCTTTGTATTCTTTGAATACTTCAACCAACGTCGCCTTCATTTTCGACCCCTCCTTCGTACTTATGTATATGCGTCTTTTTGTGGTCTCATCTCCCAAATCAATCTCTTCGAGTGGGTCCTGAGCCTACATTATTTGTGGCTCATTTGATGGGTCCCTTTCGAACCCCAAAGGCTCATTGTCATAGATGCAATCTAGCCTCTAGATTTTTGAAATTGTTGTTTGGCCTAATTGGCCACAGGTTCTGGCTTTGTCAGTTAGGATTTGATATTTCCTAGTTTCCAGAGCCATCTCTTTTTTGTTTTCAGACATGTAAGCCAAAATTCGAGTCATACCCTCAGACTCAAAAGTCATTCTCATCGACCTCTGACCACCCTGTCGGTGGGAATCCACTTGACTCCATTGGTATCTAAGCACCATCCCAGATGAACCCATGGTCTGGATCCAAGTTCAACATGCTTCTAGTTTTGACAGAGGCATCAGAACCTGATCCATCGTCACATGGGGCCACGTTCGCCAATTGTAGATCGACTGACCGTTTTGATCATTTGGTTTCATCGAACTTGTAATAACTTTGGTATGCTTCTATGTTTTCGATGATACCATCTTTGTTTTCAAATGCTTAGTCTTTGGTGAATGGTAGAAGGTACTGCCCTGATACCATGAATCCACTCCCTACCTACTAGTAGTTTGAAGTTAGCTTTAGAGTTGATCACATAAATAGTGTCGACCTAGTGGTCGTTCCCATAGCCAATTAAACTTGGACCACCCCTAGGATGTTTATGGTCTTGAAGGTGTGAGAAAATGATAGAAGGGGGGGGGTATTGAATAGTGTTTTTGAAAAATGATCACTTTAAACACAAACACAACCAAACATAAAAATAACAAAGGAAATAAAGAACACCAGAATTTATCCTGGTTCACTTATCAACCACAAGCTACCTCTAGTCCACCCTACCAAGGTGATTTTTCCTTCAACGAGGTCTTAATCCACTATAATCACAACGTATTACAACTGCACAGAAACTATGTGACTAACAACCACTAAGACCCGCAACCTTAGTCTTCCCAAAGTTCCTGACCTACACTTAGGTCCTTCAGGGAATGCAAACGCAGTTTGCTACAAAGTTTGTTTACAAAGAAATGCTTATCCAATAAGCAGATGTAAACACAAATTAAGAGCTTTTGAAGCTTGATGCTACAAATGAGTTTTGAACATTTTAGCTTTGTAGTATTGTATATGATATTGCAATGTTCGAAACTTTACTTCTTCACTTGACAATCCTTTTATAGGCGTTAGAGAAATATATTTGTTGTGTCACAGCTGTTGCACCCCAAAATTTGCCCTCCACAAGACAAAACATTGTGTAATAAGAGGTTCACAAGGTTCACAAGACATCTCATGAGGTTCACAAGGTTCACAAGGTTCACAATTGGTTGACAAGTTTGACAATTCCCTCAGACAATGCATCCTCCTAAGCAATGCATCCTAAACTAGGGTTTTGACTTTCATCAGGCTAAATGGACTTCCAAGACTTCAAGTGAGCTTCATAGCATCTTATATGTGTTCAAGAATCCCCATGTCAAGTTTCAAGACTTTCCCCAAAGATTTGCTCAGTCAGATGATCAGATAGGCTAAAATCAGTCAAAGCAGTTAAAAAGTCAAACTAAGGTCAACTGTGGTCAAACCAAAGTCAAACTACATGATTTTTTTGCCAACATCAAGTATATGAAGTAAAATTCATCATTTGATCAAGGGTTGATCATGATTCATCAAGGAGATTGCAGATCATCAAGAATCAGGAGTTTCTAAATTAGGGTTTTCACAGGAAAAGTCAACTGAACTTTGACCAGCCATAACTTTCACATGCTTCATCAAACATTTTCCATCCAAAGCTCATTTTGAAGGAAATTTAATGCTCTACAACTTTGTGTCTCACAAGCCAAGCCCAAAAATGCTTCATTTGGAAGGTATGAGCTAAGACATTATAGGTCCTTTTAAAAGTCAACAAAAAGTCAACAACTTCCAAAGAGCATAACTTGAGAATGGTAAAATATATGGACATGAGACCAAAGAGGTTGGTTAGAGGACTCTTTAAGCTTTCCAAAATGTCCAAGAACACCTTCATAGCATTAAAATTGAGGGATTTGTGCCCTTGCAAAGTTGGGAAATTTTTTAGAGGTTTATGAAGCAAATGGGGTCTTAAAACCATAATTCACCAAATGGGCTTGCTTTTTATGACCCAAACACTTCCATGACATCATGCACGAAATTAAATTTATTTATTCATAATTTAATTCATTTTATTTTTATTTATTATGATTTTTTATGTTAAAAATCATTTTAAATTAAAATAAAATATAAAATAATGGATATTTGATTTGATTTGGTTTCTAGAAAGTCTTAAAACATATTTAGACTTGATTGATACAAAAATAATGAAGATTATACCAAAATATCAAGGCTAGATCAAGGATATTCAAAATTTAAGAATACATCTTTTCCAATCTCCCAAGGATCAAATATCCACAAATTTGTTAAACTCTTGACCTAGTTTCATTCACTCATATATAAACAACATGAAGACAAGCACTATTCACGAATTGACAGCCTCCAACACCTTGTTCAAACTTCACAAAATCATTCAAAAACTCAAATTCGGTTTTGTCCATACCAGCAATCAACAAGCCCTTTGAAGGTTGAAATAGCTTCTTGGGATCATTTAGAATGTTTCTGGATCATTACATTGCTTGATAGCATCTCATATCATCAAACCCGAAATCAATTTTTTCTTAAAATTTCAAATTTTCGATTACATCCATTCACGAAATATAAACTGTTTCTATTCATTGATACTTGCTTCTTATTGTGTGTGGATTATTTTGATGTACTTTGATTGAATTTTCATAGCAGAATCAAGAAGAAGCCATGGCTAGGGTTTCGGCCTCTCGTTTGGGGCTTCATGATAAACCAAATATAAATAATTTTTAAGAACATAGGAAGATTGTATAAGCTCTGAGGATCATATTTCATCCATCAATTTAAGAAAATTTCACTGTTTTCATGATGTTTGAGAATTCGCAGGGATTAGCGCGCAGGAAAAATCGTGGGTAAATTCGCAGGAGAATTCGCAGGAAAACCTGCAAATTCCAGAGGAAGAAGATGACCTTTGGCGCCATCTGCAGAAATTCAAATTATTGATTTAAATATTTTTTGAATTAGTTTACGTTATGTTACAACTAAAGCGCTTGGCTCAGTTGGTTTGTGTGTCTGCTGGTAAATGAATGGTCCTGGGATCAAAACCTCCCCAGGCCATTTTGGTTTTGTTTTATTTTCAATATTTTTCGCAGGATAAGCAACAAAAGGATTGCTGCCTGGTTCATATTCACAAGCGCGCACGCAGCCTGGTGGAGATGCTGCTGGTCCAGTGTTGGCAAAGCCTAGGGCGTGGGTTCAATCCCTGCCCCAGGTAAGTTTTGTTTTTTTATTTTCTTTAATTATTTTGTTTATTATTATTGTTTTACAATTTATTTTTACAATAAAATATATCCAAATAATAATATGTAAATATATAGGTATAACTTCATATTTTCTAATGAAAAAACTCTAAATTATTTTCTAAAATTTTAATCCTATTTTATTTAAATTGAAATATGTATATATTTATTTAATTATCAAATTAATATTGTAAATAAAATTATAAACCCTAGTTTTATTTTTCTAAATTAAGTAACCCTAATTATCCTTAACCCTAATTTATTTTCTAAAAAAAACTTATTTTTTTCTTAAACTTTAATTTATTACCTTTATTATTTTGTTTAATAATAAACTTAATTAAATAATTAATCATGCTTTATTTTGTAAATAAATTAGTATATCTTTATTATTTTATTTTCAAAAATTCTTTAAAATTGTTTATTAAAATCTAAAAAATACTTAATTGAATTATATATATATATTTTGTATGTTATTACTAACCTTTTCTTCTTATAATTATCACTAACCATTTATTTAATTGTTTATTTTATTATATAATTACTATTTAATTTGCTTTTATTATAATGTAACTGTGAAAGCTGTGTAATAGTTGTAGCTCTTATCGTTTATTTATAAATATTCTTGCTATGGTTAGTAAAATAGGGAGTGATAACATATTTGCCTTAAAATTAATTTAGATCACTAATAATAAGATAAATATTTGAATTTATACACGCACACACGTAAGTCGATCTTTGATCGCCATCTCACTTCTTAAGGATATCCCTCATGTTGCCTAAACAAAAAGGTCAAGTAAGGTGTCTAAAAGCAAGGTCCCTTCTCCTAAAATATCATCAAGTCCCTTTATGATTATAAGATCAAGTCCCTTCGAGGTTGCCTTCGTAAATGATCTTGTCCCTTTCGAATAAAAGATGATAAGTCCCCTCGAATTGCTAAGACACCTTACAGTTGCCTAAATTCAGATGTCCCTTCACATGTCCCTTAAACATCCAAGGTAATGACTACCTATTCCTTAATAATAGGGATAGTCTTACCATTGAAAGAACATATAAGAACAGTAAAGATTTAATTTAGGGTAGGTTCCTCTTAAGTACTTGCTCACTCTTTCAAAAACATTTCATAACACTTCGCATTTTTTAAACAATTTTCAAAACAAAGTCTTTATATACACCCATACAAGGATCATTATAAAGTACTTAAGAAAATTTTTAATCACACACTACACTTCTCAAAACAGTTTAAAGTGAGCTAAGTAACTAAGAGCCCATGGATAACCATGGATGTAAAGGGTGCTAACACCTTCCCTTTACATAACCTACCCCCCGAACTCAAAAATCTTTTAAGGTCTTTCCTGTTCTTTTATGCCCTTTCCTTTTGGATAAAATAAAAGTCGGTGGCGACTCTTGCTATCCGCAACATTTAACTAAAGTCAGTTCTCCCACCGTGTTACAGAACTGGCGACTCTGCTAGGGATTTAATAAGAGAGGGGTACCCTAAGGAATTAGATCACTTAAATTTTTTGCCTTGTTTGCTTTATATTACTTGTTGGGCTTTATGTGTTAAAGATCCTAACCCGGATCTAGTGTACCTTAGGTAAATGGCAATAGACTAAGGAAACTGTACGGCGTATACCGATATGGTTTATCTGGTGGCCATAGTTAGTGTGACTTCTTGGTTGGTGCTTATGTTCCTTAAGCAAGTTGAGGATAATATGAGGCTGCCATATGTTGTCAATGCACTAACTAACTTTTAGAACCCTAGTTATCCCATCTTGGCCTTTAGAAAAGTAGTGAGATAGCCGGCTTTGGTGAAGACTGAAGTTGGTTGATACTCGATGCTACACTCATTGAGATTCTAAACTTGGAGGGTTTTGGTTGGCAAGTAATTTTCCCATTGAACAACCACCCTTGTGAAGGATCAATGATATTGAGATCCCTTAGAACCTGGTTACTTTATAGGACAGGATGAACCATCTAAACTTCAGGGGAGGGTACTTACCTTTAAACCTCATGCAAGCCTTCAAACCTAGGGCTATTGTGTGACTTGTTTGTGTGTGCCACATGTTTGTGATTGAGCATAACATCATAGCATCATCATGCATCATAAGCATAGCATTTTCACTAACCATTTCAAGGACCAAAGGATTTATCTTTGTTCTTTGTTACAGGTCATGGCTTCTGCTCGTAGGAATACTATCCGGATCAATTTTGTAGGAATACCTCCTAAGCTTAAGGAATTGGTCTCTCAGGTTTCTGAAAACTCCTAGTTCATTAAGAGACATGGTCATCTACTGGATCTAGTCACTTCAGGGTTCAATGAAGACATGATGAGTGTCCTATTTCAGTTCTTTGATCCTAAACATCATTATTTCACATTCCCCGACTATCAGTTGGTTCCTACCATGGAGGAGTTTTCCAAGCTTCTGGGTATACCTATTCTTGATCAGAAACCTTTCACAGGCTTAGAAAAGGAGCCTAAACCTGAAGTCATTGTTGTAGCCTTACATTTGAAGAAATCAGACATTGTCCTAGAAACAAGGAGTGGAATTAAGGGTATTCTTGCTAAGGTGTTGATAGAGAAGGCTCAAGTGTTCTTGAAGGCTATGAGCTATGATGCTTTTGAGGAGATCTTAGCCTTGTTGATTTATGGCTTAGTATTGTTCCCCAATCCAGATCAGTTCATAGACGTTCATGCCATCAACATATTTCTGACTCACAACCCAGTGCCTACATTGCTTGGAGACATCTTACACTCTCTTCATACCCGTACTACGAAGGCACGAGGAACTTTAATGTGTTGCATACCTCTATTGTCTAGGTGGTTTATTTCTCACCTTACTCGATCAGTGATGAAGAATGAACAAGGGTTCAGATGGTCCAAAAGAATCATGTCACTTTCTCATTCGGATATTCATTGGTGCTCTCGATCTATGGAGAATGTTACTATCATTGACCGTTGTGGGGAGTTTCCTAATGTGCCACTTCTAGGAATAAGAGGAGGCATTACTTACAACCCTTCCTTAGCTTTACGACAATTTGGTTACGCTCGGAGTGATGGTCCTCATGACATGTTGATTCAGGGTATTGTGTTCGACTACGACAACGATCTTCAAGGTTACCGTCAAAGGTTCATACGAGCATGGGGAAAAGTGAACAAGGTTGACAGCAAGACTCTGGAGCCTAAGTACACTATTCCTATGGAAGCTTATCTCAGATGGGTGCGATCTCGTGCTCAGACTCTTATGATGCCATATCCTGCCATCCTGCCAGTTACTATGGAGCCAGTTGCTGAAGGAGATACTTCATATATCGTCCTTCATCCAGACATGCCCACTGACATGGAGGATTTACAGAGGTCCTGGATCCAGTTGAAGGAGCAAAGAGATACTTTTGAGACTCATTACAAAGAAAGTCAAGAAAGAATCTTGGAGCTAACAAAACAACTTCACGAGGAGCGGAATCTCAACTCATACCTCAACATAAAGAGAAAGCGTCCATGGGAGACTTAAAACCCCATTTTTGTATTCATTTCATTTTTATTGTAAGCCCAAGAGGAAAACAAATTTATTACTAATAAAAGTTTACTTTTTGGTTGTTTAAACAAATTTAAATCCCGCGGTCCTTGAAAACATTGCATACGTATTTATACATCATATCATTGCATCACAGGTTTCTTATGTACAAGTATCTTATCTTCTCGCTGTTTATTTCAGCAGAAATGGCTCTTGAACAGACAGTCAAAGATCTCCAGGAACAGAATGCACAATTCCAAGAGCTGATCCTGAACTTGTCCAAGGGACAGGATGAATTGAAGACACTGCTGGCCAAGAAGACTAAGAAGACTAGAAGGTCAGGAGGCCTTATCAATATAGGAAGAAGGTTCAGAGGTCCTATCAAGACCAAGGAATAGGTTGAAGATTATGAGTCTGAAGAGTATGAGAAAGAGGGAGGTACTCTCCATAATACTATGGGGGATTCTGATTCTGAAGCCAATTACTATCATGATCCTAATGAAGATAAGTTCAAGATGCTGGTGGATAGAATGAATGCTATGGAATTACAAAAGTCCTATGGGCTCGATTTTAAAGATCTGAGTTTGATATCTGGAGTGGTTATACCCATTGGTTTCAAGGTCCCTGCTTTCGTAGTATAAGATGGTGTCTCGTGTCCCAAGTTGCATCTAAGGTCCTATGTCCGGAGGATTCAACCTCATACTGCTGATAAGAAGCTGTGGATTCATTTCTTCCAAGAAAGCTTGTTTGGAGCTCAATTGGAATGGTACTATCAATTGGAGAGTGTCAACATCCGTGATTGGAATGATCTTATTGAGGCCTTCTATAGGGAATACCAATACAATGCTGATCTAGCACCTACTCGCATGCAACTACAAAGCATGTCAATGGGTGCTAAAGAGAATTTCAAGGAGTATGCCCAGAAGTGGAGAGACTTGGCTGGTAGAGTACAACCTCCTTTGACTGACAGGGAGCTAGTTTATATGTTCATGAGTACGTTGAATGGTCCTTTCTATAGTCATCTCATTAGAATCTCATCATCTGGCTTCACTGAGTTGATAATGACCGGAGAGCGTGTGGAAAGTGGCATAAGAAGTGGAAATATACAAGTAGGTGCCTCTTCATCAAGTACTGCAAAGAAGCCCCCTAGTGGGAAGAAGGAGTCAAATGCTGTTTATGGTCAACCTGGTCGTAATAGGATTCACCAATCTGTGAGTGCAGTTCACATCTCCAATCCTACTCCGGCAACACCAGAGCCACCACAGGGCAATCAACAGAAGCCTAGAAGACAGTTCACCAAGATCAACATGTCATTGGCACAAGCCTTGCAACACTTGTTGAAAGGGGAACTCATTACTTTGAAGGACCCTCCTCAGAATCCTAATGTTACCTCTCCTCGGTACAATCCTAATGCACGATGTGCATATCATTCTAATTGTCAGGGACATGACACCAACAATTGCTGGATATTGAAGAACAAGATTCAAGATATGATTGATGCTGGAGAGATTGAGTTTGACCCTCCTGGTACTCCAAATGTGATTACTGCTCCCATGCCTAATCATGAGAAGACTGTTAATGCCATTAATGAAGTTTCATATATTTCCTCAGTTGCAGATGTGACTACACCATTATCTGTTATCAAGAAGAAGTTGGTACAAGCTGGGTTCTTTCCAGGTTATAATGAAGATTGTTTTTATTGTGCTTATAAACCTGATAGTTGCTGGAAGTTGAATGACGGTATTCAACGCCTCATGGACAATTACACCATATTGTTTGAGAGGACACCTTTTGTGGAGAGTATGGTTGAACATATAACTCAAGGTGCGAAGGTTAAAGAGGTGGACATGGTTGATAAAATGCCAGTGAGGATTACTTCCAAGGGCCCTGTCAAGATCACTCATAAGGGTCCAATCAAGATTACTGCTGAAGGCCCTGTGAAGACTGTTGCTGAAGCTAGAGTGGCTCCTATGATTATTACCACTCCTGGTCCTATTCCGTATACTTCTGATAAAGCTATACCTTGGAACTACGGTTCCGATGTTTATATCCATGGTGTTAAGCAGGAACCCTTAGCCGATACACCTGTTGCTGATGAAAACCTTGATGTTGATAATATTGCTGGATCTAGTAAGATCACAAGAAGTGGAAGAATTTTCTCTCCTCCGGCTACTTCCAAGAATACAGTTACTCCAACTACTACCTCTACTACTGAGACAAATACTGATGCCCGGGGCAAAGGTCCTGTTATTGAACCTGTGCAAACTGAGACACCAACTGCTGAGAATCTTTCTAAGCAGATGGAAGAAGTACTGAAGATCATTCGCAAGAGTGATTATGATATTGTTGATCAATTGGGGCATACTCCCTCCAAAACTTCCATGTTATCTTTGTTGTTGTGTTTTGAGGCTCATGCTAAAGCCTTGATTAAGTTCTTGAAGACTACTCATGTACCAAATGAGATTTCTGTGGATCAGTTTGAAAATTGTGTTGCACACCTGACCTATGATAATGGGTTAGGCTTTTCCGATGCTGATTTGACTCCTGCCAAAAGAAATCATAATAGAGCTTTACATATCTCTATTGAATGTAGGGGCACTACCCTGTCACATGTATTGATAGACAATGGTTCTTCACTGAATGTACTTCCCAAAGAGGTTCTGAACAAGCTTAGTCCTGAAGATGCTGTGTTGAGACCAAGTAATATAGTGGTGAAGGCCTTTCATGGTTCGAGAAGTGTGGTGCATGGAGAAATAGACCTCCCAATCAAAGTAGGTTCTCAGGTCTTCAATTCAACCTTCTATGTAATGGATATTCGTCCTTCGTACTCTTGTTTGCTTGGGCGCCCCTGGATCTACGGGGCAGGTGCTGTAACCTCCACTTTACATCAGAAGTTGAGATATCCAGTGAAGGGAAAAGTTGTCACTGTTTACGGAGAGGAAGAATATATAGTCAGTCACGTGAATACTTTCAAGTATCTTGAAGTGGAAGGTGAATATGTTGAGACTCCGTGCCAGACATTTGAAGTAGTTCCTTGGGTTATTCCTGCTACTGAAGCTCCTCCAGTTGTTAAAAGAGTTCCTGTGGTTACCAGGGTACCTCCTACAATGGCCTCCCTCAAAGATGCTAGAGCTGTGGTTGATGAAGGTGGTTGTACTATTTGGGGTCAGCTTCCTGACATTCCTTACAAGTCTGACAAGTTTGGTTTGGGTTTCACTGCAGAGTCCTAGAAGGCTATTCGTCGTGCTCGTGCTGTTCGTATCACCAATAAAGGGATTATGAAAGATCAGATCAATGTTGTGGGTTACTATAATGAAGACTACAACTTGGATGCTTGGATTTTTCCTACTGTGGGTGATGGACTCAATAACTGGAAGGCTGAAGATGTTATTCTTATCTCCTTTAGTCAGGAGTAAATACTATTACTGTGCTGTTATTTTTAAGTTTGTAATTTTTTGAACAATTGAACTCTTAAGCCTTGTGCCTTACCCGGGGCACAATGGTATGCTTGTTTCGGGATGTCATTTCATTTGCATACTTCATTCAATGAAAATCAGTGGATGTTTCGTTTTCGTAAATATTGTGTTCCTTGTCTTTCTTTTATTTTATTTTTGTTTTATCAGCTATGTGTTCTTACACACACCCACATCACTAAAATGTAGATCCTCATCCACTCTGGATACTGTTGATAACAGTTCTACTATTGCCAATTATAATTTCGAGAATCTGATCTATCAGGCTGAAGATGGAAAGGAGGAAGATTGTGAAGTACCTGTAGAGCTTGCTAGGTTATTACAACAAGAAGAGAAAGCTATACAGCCACATGAAGAACCAATCAAAGTTGTGAATCTGGGAACTGAAGAAAACAGGAAAGAGGTCAAGATAGGGGCTGAATTAGAGGATGGCGTTAAGAGCAGACTAATTCAGATATTACATGATTATGTGGAGATCTTTGCTTGGTCCTACGAATATATGCCAGGGTTGGATACAGATATTGTGGTTCACTGTTTATCGGTAAAAGAAGATTGTCGTCCAAAGAAGCAGAAGGTTCGTCGCATGCGTCCTGAAATGTCAGAGAAGATTAAAGCAAAGGTGATGAAACAGTTTGATGCAGGGTTCTTAGCTATGACTTCTTATCCTCAATGGGTTGCAAATGTGGTACCGGTACCTAAGAAAGATGGTAAGGTACGTATGTGTGTAGACTACATGGACTTGAATAAGGCCAGCCCCAAAGATGACTTTCCACTTCCACATATTGATGTTTTGGTAGACAACACTGCTCAGCATAAAGTATTCTCTTTCATGGATGGTTTTCTGGTTACAATCAAATCAAGATGGCACCTGAAGATATGGAGAAGACTACATTTGTTACACAGTGGGGGACTTTTTGTTATAAAGTAATTCCATTTGGTTTGAAGAATGTCGGGGCAACATATCGGCGTGCTATGGTGGCTTTGTTTCACGATATGATTCATCATGAGATAGAGGTATATGTGGATGATATGATAGCCAGGTCCCAGAATGAAGAGCAACATCTTGATCATCTGCATAAGTTGTTTGAGAGGTTGAAGAAATACAAGTTGAGATTGAACCCAAACAAATGTACTTTTGGAGTAAGGTCTGGTAAACTCCTGGGTTTCATCGTCAGTGGAAAAGGTATTGAAGTAGACCCTGCAAAAGTAAAAGCTATACAAGAGATGCCAGCTCCCCGTACTGAGAAGGAAGTTAGAGGTTTCTTGGGACGATTGAATTACATTGCAAGATTTATTTCCCAAGTAACTGCTACTTGTGAGCCAATCTTCAAGTTGTTGAAGAAAGACCAGGTAATGGAGTGGAATGATGAGTGCCAAACAGCCTTTGATGAAATCAAGAAATATCTTCTAGAACCTCCAATTTTGATGCCACCAGTTGATGGAAGACCCTTGATTATGTACTTAACAGTGTTAGACAACTCAATGGGGTGTGTATTGGGGAAACATGACGAGTCTGGTCGAAAAGAGCAGGCAATATACTACATTAGAAAAATGTTTACCGACTGTGAAACAAGATATTCACTGCTCGAGAAAACTTGCTGCGCTTTGGCATGGGCTGCTCGCCGACTAAGACAATATATGTTGACTCATACTACCTTATTGATTTCAAAGATGGATCCAATCAAGTACATATTCGAGAAACTTGCTCTCTCCGGACGAATAGCGAGATGGAAAATGATCTTAACAGAATATGATATACAGTATACTACTCATAAAGCCATTAAAGGAAGTGTTGTAGCTGATCATTTGGCTCATCAAGCAGTGGATAATTATCAGTCAATGAGTTTTGAGTTCCCTGATGAAGACATTATGATTATTACCAAAGAACCTGGACAATATGACGAACCTGAACAAGGATCCCGATGGACTATGGTTTTTGATGGAGCTTCTGATGCACTTGGTAATGGTGTTGGTGTTATGATCAGTTCCCCTGAAGGTTGTCATACCCCAATTACTGCAAGACTTTGTTTCTATTGTACCAATAACATGGCTGAGTATGAGGCATGTATCCTAGGTATCAAAGCTGCCATTGATATGAAGATTCAGTTCCTAGACGTATATGGAGATTCAGCCCTGGTAGTAAGTCAGATCAAAGGAGATTGGGATACCAAGCATGACAATCTCATTCCTTACAGAGAGCATGTGTTGTCTTTGATCCCATGTTTTGAAGAGATTACCTTTGGACATATTCCACGAAGAGAAAATCAGTTGGCAGATGCACTAGCCACCATGGCATCCATGTTTGAGATTAGCTGGGATGATGAAGCTCCCAAGATTACTATTGATAGATTTGAGAAGCCTGCATACTGCAATGAGATTGACACTGAAGAAGCAGAAGGGAAGCCTTGGTTCTATGAAGTGAAAAGATATCTTGAAGCTCAGGAGTTCCCTGAAGGGGCATCTGTCAAAGATAAGAAGTTTCTGAGGAGGTTTTCTGCTAAGTTCTTCTTGAGTAATGGAGTTTTGTACAAGCGCAATCACGATTCAACTTTGCTTTGTTGTGTAGATAAGAAGGAAGCAACTGAGATTATGGAAGACATGCATGATGGGATCTTTGGCACTCATTCTAGTGGTCATACTATGGCAAAGAAGATATTGAGAGCAGGTTACTATTGGTCTACCATGGAAGCTGATTGCTATCAACATTCCAGAACATGTCACAAGTGTCAAATTTATGCTGATAAAGTGCATATACCTCCATCACCATTGAATGTGTTGACTGCTCCTTGGCCTTTTGCCATGTGGGGCATTGATATGATTGGTGAGATCAAGCCTACTACTTCTAATGGGCATCGTTTCATCCTGGTTGCTATTGATTACTTTACTAAGTGGGTGGAGGCAGCTTCATTTGCATCTGTTACTAAGAATGTGGTGGCTCGATTCATTAAGAATAATCTCATCTGTAGGGGTATGGCATCCTTGAAAGAATTATTACTGACAATGGTTCTAATCTGAACAACACCATGATTACTGATCTCTGCACACAGTTCAAGATTAAGCATCACAACTCTTCTCCATATCGTCCGAAGATGAATGGGGCAGTAGAAGCTGCTAACAAGAACATCAAGAAGATTCTACAGAAGATGACTGTTACTTATAAGGATTGGCATGAGATGTTACCATTTGCTCTTCATGGTTATCGTACTACAATACGTACTTCAACAGGGGCAACCCCATTCTCCTTAGTCTATGGTATGGAAGCAGTTTTGCCCATTGAAGTTCAGATACCCTCCCTAAGAATCATGAAGGATGCAGGCTTGGATGAAGATGAGTGGATTCAGACTCGACTTGACCAGATAAATTTGATTGATGAGAAGAGGTTGGCAGCTGTTTGTCACGGTCAGATGTACCAGAAACGGATGATTAAGGCTTTTAACAAGAAGGTTAAGCCAAAGGTATATCAGGCCGGTGACTTGGTAATCAAGCGTATCATATTACCACAGGGTGATCCTAGGGGCAAGTGGACTCCTACTTATGAAGGACCATTTGTAGTCAAAACATTATTTTCAGGAGGTGCCATGATGCTTACTACTATGGATGGTGAAGACTTCCCACAGCCTGTAAACGCAGACATAGTTAAAAAATACTACGTATAAAAAGAGACCCGCTAGGTTGATTGGCCTAGGCAAAAATAAGGGCATCCCGGTGAACCAAAAGGGTTCGGGCAAAAATTAGGGATATATATAAAAAATGTACACCCGGCAAGTCGAAAACCTGAAAAGGCGGCTTGGGCAAAAAAGGGTATCCCGGTGGATTGAAAACCTGAAAGGGCAATCCAGGCAAAAGTTAGGGATTAAAGCGTATGACTATGTCTCGTTTGGATAACCCATGTAACTACAACCAGTTGTGCTACTTAATCAAGTTCGAACAGATAAAGATCAATCCAATCATTTCCGTCTCAATAGCAGAAGATGAGATACTTGAAGATAATGGCAATAGTAGAATTGAAACTCAATAGGATTATTTCTCACATAGCTGATTTTCTTTGCTTTGTAAAAATTTCACGACGAATTCCTCTTACTAGGATTTCTGTCTCCTTGTACAAAACTTGCCTATGTATAGGTCACTTTGTGATATAAATAAAATTTCATCTTTGAATCCAGATTTACTTTTACCCTATTTACATAAGCGAAACGTCCATTGGTTGTGTTTGAATGTATGTATGCTTTTGAATATGATTGATGTTTACCAGAAATGCATAACATGCTTGAGTATGATTGATGTTTACCAGAAATGCATAACATGCTTGAATATGATTGATGTTTACCAGAAATGCATAAAAATGCAGTAATAGTATTTACTAAGGACGAACGAGGGAAGGAATTTAACGAAGCTTCGCCGGTTCATCCCCACAAGATAACTTTAAATCCCCAGTACAGCAAATCCATGCTTCAAGTTACATCTCCCCTTGAATTTATGTCCATCTCTTTTATCCTCAGTAGGGATACTCAGGAACTTATACCTTCAATAAAGGAACGACGAACGAAGACGAGAGGTTATAAATACTATACTATCAAGACGAGAACAAGTTCCTCATATTCTTCAGCAACGAATCAGGATTTATTTTCCCTAACCAGCAGTTGTTATACAAAGATATTCAGACGCTTCAGGCTGCATGATTCATACATACATCATTTACATCATATCATAACATACTCATCCATAAATACATAATACATTTACTTAGGTGCATCATACTATGCATGCATACATATTGCATAAACTAACATTCTCCTTGCAGGAAAGTTAGATGCAGGTAAAACAGTATCAACAATTCACAACAGATCAGAAATGATCCACACATTACTCAAGATGTCCTCGGAGAGTAGGCAAACGGTCTGTAAGAAGATCCATTCCCTAATCCAGGATATTTCCAGAAGATTTCATCTATCTGGTCTTGAATAGCAGGAAAACGGTCTGTACAAAGATCCATTCCCTGGTTCTAGATATCTTCAGAAGATTTAATCTATTTCCTCGGAGAGTAGGAAAACGGTCTGTACAAAGATCCATTCCCTAATCCAGGATATTTTCAGGAGATTTGATCCTGACACTTATTTTTCCTTGGAGAGTAGGCAAACGGTATGTACAAAGATCCATTCCCTAATCCAGGATACTTCCAGAAGATTTCATCTATCTGGTCTTGAATAGCAGGCAAACGGTCTGTACAAAGATCCATTCCCTGGTTCAAGATATTTTCAGAAGATTTAATCTATTGGCCCTTGAATAGCAAGCAAACAGTCTGTACAAAGATCCATTCCCTGGTTCAACATATCTTTCAGAAGAACTAATCCTGACGTTCTTTTGACCTTGGAGAGTAGGCAAACGGTCTGTACAAAGATCCATTCCCTAATCCAAGATACTTCCATGAGAGATAATCGTCACGAAGATTTATTTCTACTGGTCCATTCAACAATTCAAATTATGTTGCATAAATGATTCAGAGACGGCCTATACGAAGACCTAGTACTGATATCCAGTATCAACATAAAGCTATCATCACATCCTGATACTTTAGATGGCATCTATAAGCCCATCTCCAGTTCTTCCAAGTGGCATCTTCAAGCCCACTCAAGCATATATAACTAATCATCAGTGTTACTTTATGCACCAGCGAGTGCAAATTTTTGGTCTTTTGTGTTCAATCCCCTTCAACCTTCCAGGTCACGAATGTCACATATACCAATCTAACCCCTCAGGTTTCAGAAAATTGAACAGGGGCAGCTGTTGCACCCCAAAATTTGCCCTCCACAAGACAAAACATTGTGTACTAAGAGGTTCACAAGGTTCACAAGACATCTCATGAGGTTCACAAGGTTCATAATTGGTTGACAAGTTTGACAATTCCCTCAGACAATGCATCCTCCTAAGCAATGCATCCTAAACTAGGGTTTTGACTTTCATCAGGCTAAATGGACTTCCAAGAATTCAAGTGAGTTTCATAGCATCTTATATGTGTTCAAGAATCCCCATGTCAAGTTTCAAGACTTTCCCCAAAGATTTGCTCAGTCAGATGATCAGATAGGCTAAAATCAGTCAAAGCGGTTAAAAAGTCAAACTAAGGTCAACTGTGGTCAAACCAAAGTCAAACTTCATGATTTTTTGCCAACATCAATTATATGAATTAAAATTCATCATTTGATCAAGGGTTGATCATGATTCATCAAGGAGATTGCAGATCATCAAGAATCAGGAGTTTCTAAATTAGGGTTTTCACAGGAAAAGTCAACTGAACTTTGACCAGCCATAACTTTCACATGCTTCATCAAACATTTTCCATCCAAAGCTCATTTTGAAGTAAATTGAAATCTCTACAACTTTGTATCTCACAAGCCAAGCCCAAAAATGCTTCATTTGGAAGGTATGAGCTAAGACATTATAGGTCCTTTTAAAAGACAACAAAAAGTCAACAACTTCCAAAGAGCATAACTTGAGAATGGTAAAAGATATGGACATGAGACCAAATAGGTTGGTTAGAGGACTCTTTAAGCTTTCCAAAATTTCCAAGAACACCTTCATAGCATTAAAATTGAGGGATTTGTGCCTTTGCAAAGTTGGGAAATTTTTGAGAGGTTTATGAAGCAAATGGGGTCTTAAAACCATCGAAATGCCATTTTGGGAACGTCATCCTCAGCTATGAGGATTTGGTTATACCCAGAGTATTTGTCGAGCATACTCAAATATTCAAAACATGCGGATTAGTCGACAAGCATCTCTGCCACATGCATTGAATACTCATCTTTGGGTGTCGCGTTTTTGAGATCTCTAAAATCAATGCAAACGCGAAATGTTCCGTTTTTCTTAATTACAGGAAATATATTGGCTAGCCATTCGACATACCTTGCAGTTCCGATGAACCGACTTTTGAACAGCCTTTTGATCTCTTGCTTGAATTTTCAGTTCTCAGGGGAAAATCGACGAGGTTGTTATTTTATTGGTTGTTTTCTTGGATGTATGGATAGATGGTGTTCCACAATATTTTGACTTAACCCAGGTATCTCTCCATAATCCCAGGCGAAGCAATCTTTGTATTCTTTGAATACTTAAACCAACGTCGCCTTCATTTTCGACCCCTCCTTCGTACTTATGTATATGGGTCTTTTTGTGGTCTCATCTCCCAAATCAATCTCTTCGAGTGGGTCCTGAGCCTACATTATTTGTGGCTCATTTGATGGGTCCCTTTCGAACCCCAAAGGCTCATTGTCATAGATGCAATCTAGCCTCTAGATTTTTGAAATTGTTGTTTGGCCTAATTGGCCACAGGTTCTGGCTTTGTCAGTTAGGATTTGATATTTCCTAGTTTCTAGAGCCATCTCTTTTTTGTTTTCAGACATGTAAGCCAAAATTCGAGTCATACCCTCAGACTCAAATGTCATTCTCATCGACCTCTGACCACCCTGTCGGTGGGAATCCACTTGACTCCATTGGTATCTAAGCACCATCCCAGATGAACCCATGGTCTGGATCCAAGTTCAACATGCTTCTAGTTTTGACAGAGGCATCAGAACCTGATCCATCGTCACATGGGGCCACGTTCGCCAATTGTTGATCGACTGACCGTTTTGATCATTTGGTTTCATCGAACTTCTAATAACTTTGGTATGCTTCTATGTTTTCGATGATACCATCTTTGTTTTCAAATGCTTAGTCTTTGGTGAATGGTAGAAGGTACTGCCCCTATACCATGAATCCACTCCCTACCTACTAGTAGTTTGAAGTTAGCTTTAGAGTTGATCACATAAATAGTGTCAACCTAGTGGTCGTTCCCATAGCCAATTAAACTTGGACCACCCCTAGGATGTTTATGGTCTTGAAGGTGTGAGAAAATGATAGAAGGGGGGGGGGTATTGAATAGTGTTTTTGAAAAATGATCGCTTTAAACACAAACACAACCAAACACAAAAATAACAAAGGAAATAAAGAACACCAGAATTTATCCTGGTTCACTTATCAACCACAAGCTACCTCTAGTCCACCCTACCAAGGTGATTTTGCCTTCAACGAGGTCTTAATCCACTATAATCACAACGTATTACAACTGCACAGAAACTATGTGACTAACAACCACTAAGACCCGCAACCTTAGTCTTCCCAAAGTTCCTGACCTACACTTAGGTCCTTCAGGGAATGCAAACGCAGTTTGCTACAAAGTTTGTTTACAAAGAAATGCTTATCCAATAAGCAGATGTAAACACAAATTAAGAGCTTTTGAAGCTTGATGCTACAAATGAGTTTTGAACGTTTGAGCTTTGTAGTATTGTATATGATATTGCAATGTTCGAAACTTTACTTCTTCACTTGACAATCCTTTTATAGGCTTTAGAGAAATATATTTGTTGTCTCACAGCTGTTGCAACCCAAAATTTGCCCTCCACAAGACAACATTGTGTACTAAGAGGTTCACAAGGTTCACAAGACATCTCATGAGGTTCACAATTGGTTGACAAGTTTGACAATTCCCTCAGACAATGCATCCTCCTAAGCAATGCATCCTAAACTAGGGTTTTGACTTTCATCAGGCTAAATGGACTTCCAAGACTTCAAGTGAGCTTCATAGCATCTTATATGTGTTCAAGAATCCCCATGTCAAGGTTCAATACTTTCCCCAAAGATTTGCTCAGTCAGATGATCAGATAGGCTAAAATCAGTCAAAGTAGTTAAAAAGTCAAACTAAGGTCAACTGTGGTCAAACCAAAGTCAAACTACATGATTTTTTGCCAAAATCAAGTATATGAAGTAAAATTCATCATTTGATCAAGGGTTGATCATGATTCATCAAGGAGATTGCAGATCATCAAGAATCAGGAGTTTCTAAATTAGGGTTTTCATAGGAAAAGTCAACTGAACTTTGACCACCCATAACTTTCACATGCTTCATCAAACATTTCCCATACAAAGCTCATTTTGAAGTAAATTTAATTCTCTACAACTTTGTGTCTCACAAGACAAGCCCAAAAATGCTTCATTTGGAAGGTATGAGCTAAGACATTATAGGTCCTTTTAAAAGTCAACAAAAAGTCAACAACTTCCAAAGAGCATAACTTGAGAATGGTAAAAGATATGGACATGAGACCAAAGAGGTTGGTTAGAGGACTCTTTAAGCTTTCCAAAATGTCCAATAAAACCTTCATAGCATTAAAATTGAGGGATTTGTGCCCTTGTAAAGTTGGGAAATTTTTGAGAGGTTTATGAAGCAAATGGGGTCTTAAAACCATAATTCACCAAATGGGCTTGCTTTTTATGACCCAAACACTTCCATGACATCATGCACGAAATTAAATTTATTTATTCATAATTTTATTCATTTTATTTTTATTTATTATGATTTTTTATGTTAAAAATCATTTTAAATTATAATAAAATATAAAATAATGGATATTTGATTTGATTTGGTTTCTAGAAAGTCTTAAAACATATTTAGACTTGATTGATACAAAAATAATGAAGATTATACCAAAATAGCAAGGCTAGATCAAGGATATTCAAAATTTAAGAATACATCTTTTCCAATCTCCCAAGGATCAAATATCCACAAATTTGTTAAACTCTTGACCTAGTTTCATTCACTCATATATAAACAACATGAAGACAAGCACTATTCACGAATTGACAGCCTCCAACACCTTGTTCAAACTTCACAAAATCATTCAAAAACTCAAATTCGGTTTTGTCCATACCAGCAATCAACAAGCCCTTTGAAGGTTGAAATAGCTTCTTGGGATCATTTAGAATGTTTCTGGATCATTACATTGCTTGATAGCATCTCATATCATCAAACCCGAAATCAATTTTTTCTTAAAATTTCAAATTTTCGATTACATCCATTCACGAAATATAAACTGTTTCTATTCATTGATACTTGCTTCTTATTGTGTGTGGATTGTTTTGATGTACTTTGATTGAATTTTCATAGCAGAATCAAGAAGAAGCCATGGCTAGGGTTTCGGCCTCTCGTTTGGGGCTTCATGATAAACCAAATATAAATAATTTTTAAGAACATAGGAAGATTGTATAAGCTCTGAGGATCATATTTAATCCATCAATTTAAGAAAATTTCACTGTTTTCATGATGTTTGAGAATTCGCAGGGATTAGCACGCAGGAAAAATCGTGGGTAAATTCGCAGGAGAATTCGCAGGAAAACCTGCGAATTCCAGAGGAAGAAGATGACCTTTGGCGCCATCTGCAGAAATTCAAATTATTGATTTAAATATTTTTTGAATTAGTTTACGTTATGTTACAACTAAAGCGCTTGGCTCAGTTGGTTTGTGTGTCTGGCTGGTAAATGAATGGTCCTGGGATCAAAACCTCCCCAGGCCATTTTGGTTTTGTTTTATTTTCAATATTTTTCGCAGGATAAGCAACAAAAGGATTGCTGCCTGGTTCATATTCACAAGCGCGCACGCAGCCTGGTGGAGATGCTGCTGGTCCAGTGTTGGCAAAGCCTAGTGCGTGGGTTCAATCCCTGCCCCAGGTAAGTTTTGTTTTTTTATTTTCTTTAATTATTTTGTTTATTATTATTGTTTTACAATTTATTTTTACAATAAAATATATCCAAATAATAATATGTAAATATATAGGTATAACTTCATATTTTCTAATGAAAAAACTCTAAATTATTTTCTAAAATTTTAATCCTATTTTATTTAAATTGAAATATGTATATATTTATTTAATTATCAAATTAATATTGTAAATAAAATTATAAACCCTAGTTTTATTTTTCTAAATTAAGTAACCCTAATTATCCTTAACCCTAATTTATTTTCTAAAAAAAACTTATTTTTTTCTTAAACTTTAATTTATTACCTTTATTATTTTGTTTAATAATAAACTTAATTAAATAATTAATCATGCTTTATTTTGTAAATAAATTAGTATATCTTTATTATTTTATTTTCAAAAATTCTTTAAAATTGTTTATTAAAATCTAAAAAATACTTAATTGAATTTTATATATATTTTGTATGTTATTACTAACCTTTTCTTCTTATAATTATCACTAACCTTTTATTTAATTGTTTATTTTATTATATAATTACTATTTAATTTGCTTTTATTATAATGTAACTGTGAAAGCTGTGTAATAGTTGTAGCTCTTATCGTTTATTTATAAATATTCTTGCTATGGTTAGTAAAATAGGGAGTGATAACATATTTGCCTTAAAATTAATTTAGATCACTAATAATAAGATAAATATTTGAATTTATACACGCACACACGTAAGTCGATCTTTGATCGCCATCTCACTTCTTAAGGATATCCCTCATGTTGCCTAAACAAAAAGGTCAAGTAAGGTGTCTAAAAGCAAGGTCCCTTCTCCTAAAATATCATCAAGTCCCTTTATGATTATAAGATCAAGTCCCTTCGAGGTTGCCTTCGTAAATGATCTTGTCCCTTTCGAATAAAAGATGATAAGTCCCTTCGAATTGCTAAGACACCTTACAGTTGCCTAAATTCAGATGTCCCTTCACATGTCCCTTAAACATCCAAGGTAATGACTACCTATTCCTTAATAATAGGGATAGTCTTACCATTGAAAGAACATATAAGAACAGTAAAGATTTAATTTAGGGTAGGTTCCTCTTAAGTACTTGCTCACTCTTTCAAAAACATTTCATAACACTTCGCATTTTTTAAACAATTTTCAAAACAAAGTCTTTATATACATCCATACAAGGATCATTATAAAGTACTTAAGAAAATTTTTAATCACACACTACACTTCTCAAAACAGTTTAAAGTGAGCTAAGTAACTAAGAGCCCATGGATAACCATGGATGTAAAGGGTGCTAACACCTTCCCTTTACATAACCTACCCCCCGAACTCAAAAATCTTTTAAGGTATTTCCTGTTCTTTTATGCCCTTTCCTTTTGGATAAAATAAAAGTCGGTGGCGACTCTTGCTATCCGCAACATTTAACTAAAGTCAGTTCTCCCACCGTGTTACAACAACTAACCAAAGGAATGTTGTTAATGAGGATGAAAAATAGTACACATGACCGTCCTTCTCGTACTACTAAATCAGGATAATGGAGTAATGGAATTGGTAATGGAACGAAGTGTCTTTGTACTATTGTACTATTCCTTCTCATCTGTTAATTGTTATCCTCTAATCTTCAGCGACTTCAGGTTGATAAATGTGTGAAGCATGAGTAGAGATAAATTAACTTTTCTTAACAATTACTTATTTTCTTCAGAACTTCAGAGGCTTTTGGTTGATATAAGATTGAAGCATGAGTAGAGAAGAGTAACACTTGATTTTTTTTATCAGGATGTCAGAGGCTTTTGGTTGAAAGATGTATTAAAGCATGAGTTGATAAAAGGATGTCTCTTGATCTTGATTCTTGTCTTGAGGACTTTAGTAGCTTCTAATTAATAGTTGTATTGAAGCACGAGTTAAGATAAGGATGGTGGTTTCGTCAAAACTTTATGTCTTCAGTCTTCAGAACTTCAACACTTGGTCTTTCAAATCCTTGTTCTTCAAAACTTCAACACTTGGTCTTTCGAATCCTTGTTCTTCAGAACTTCGAGTCTTTAGAGTCTTTCCTCACTTGTTCTTCAGATCATTATGTCTTCAGAGCCTCAAGTCTCCAGAGTCTTCTGCACTTGATCTTCAGAATATTATTGTATCAGAGTCTTACTCATTTAGAGTCAGAATCCTTGAAAACGTTCAGTTTTCTTAAGATCTTTCTGATGAGTTGTCACTTGAGCAATCTTGCTTCCAATTTACTTATAAGCGGATATTGTCTTTATCAGAACCTTCAGTTTGCAAGAACTCCCTTAGAGTCAGAACCTGTTTGTCAATCTTTAACAATAACAAACGTTAGAGTATCAAAATTGCCTTCACTTAAATACTTTGTTGTTATTATCAAAACATAAAGATATTAAGCAAAACCAAATCTTATTCTTACAATCTCCCCATTTTTGATAATGACAAAATAATGTAATTTGAAGAGCCAGTTTTGTATGATATGATAAATGGGTATTGACATAAGATGAGTTTAGAGTAAACTTCCCTTTTATCAGATACTCTCCCCCTGATTCTGATAATCCCAATATTTTATTTATGTTTGTTTAGAGGCTCCCCTGATCCCAAGACTCATGAAATATAAATTTTGAGTTTCCAAATCACAGGATTCAAAAAGTATACTTCTTTTTCATCGTACCACGAAATCTGAGTATAATACCGATCTTGGTTTCTATCAGAACTTAAATGATCAAAAATTGGCCAATGCCAAATATATAATAATTCTCAAGAGAATGACATAATAAAAGAATATAGCACATAACACATTTAGCGTATTAGAATGTTAGACTTATGATTCAGAGACAAGATATTAAGTTTTCAAAATAACTTCCCAAATAATACTTCCCCTTTTTGTCATAATCAAAAACGTTTTTGTAAAACAAGTTCAACTAAACACAAACGAGTATAATCATAAGTGATACATATCTTGTGTTTTTCATCGTTGATAAAAATATGAACATAGCAATGTTTCCATCGATATGATAACAATTAAGAGTAGGTTCATAAAACAAATTGGAAGAGTATTGTTGGTAATTATTCAGAAAATCTCACTCATTAAATCACAGTTCACATGGTGTCACTAAAAATAAATATGATTTAGCAAATCATTTTTATGCATGTAGTGAACATTTTGCTTTAGCTTAAGTTAAGTTAGAACTTACTTAGTTACTAAAGAAAGCATCTTATAACTAGTAGAAGACTCTCTCAAAACTTTCACAACTCCAAATTTGTTTGTAGTCAGAACCTTTGTTGTACACAAGGTCTAAACATGTTCTAAAAAGAATTTATTCTGGACAATTGCCCATATTTAAATTCTTCAGAATGAAGAGAAATCTATCTTCAGCCAAGGGTTTTGTAAAAATATCAGCCCATTGATGTTCTGTATCTATGAATTTTAAAGTTAAAATTCCCTTCTGAACATAGTCTCTGATAAAATGATATTTTATTTCAATGTGCTTAGCTCTTGAGTGTAAAATATGATTCTTACTCAAACAAATAGTAGCTGAGTTATCACAAAAGATAGGAATATTACCAACATTTATCGGAAAAATCCTCGAGTTGATTTTTCAAATAGAGCATTTGAGTGTTGCACAAAGATGTTGAGATGTATTATGACTCTGTTGTAGATAGAGTTATTGTTGACTGCCTTTTGCTAGCCCAAGAGATGAGATTATTTCCTAGAAACTGACAATTTCCAAAAGTACTTTTCTTTTCAATTCTATCTCCGACATAGTTTTCATCACAGTAACCGAACAATGTGTATTCAGATGTCTTTTTGTACATCAGACCCAATTTTTTTGTTCCCTTGATATACATCAGGATTCTCGTGACAACTGTCAAATGAGTTTCCCTTGGATTAGTTCGAAATCGGGCACACAAACAAACACTATACAGAATATCTGGTTGAGAAACTGTTAGATATATAAGCAATCCTATCATTCCACGATATAACTTCTGACACACTTTAGAACTTGCTTCTTCTTTCTCCAGAATGCATGTTGGATGCGTAATTCCCCGTATTTAATTAAATGCTCTGGATAATATTAATTGAATTTAATAACGTTTTGGTGTGCTCTAAGAGTTTTCAATTAAAATCATTAGAGCAACTGACGAACTTAAATTACTTAATTAAATATTATCTGACTCAGAGGCTTTATTAAATATTTGACTCATAGACATTTTTGGATACTCTCAATTTGGACCGTTAAGTTACTAACTATGGTGTATCAGTGTATATAATTTGTTTTGTTATAAAAAGAGAAAGTTAGTAAGAAGAAAGGAAGAAAGAAAGGAAAAGAGAATAGAAAGAGGAAAAGAAGAGGAAACCCTAGGAGAAGAGGAAGAAGTTCATGGAATCTTGGATAATCATTCTTCTTCATCATCTTTGTCAAACTCCTTGTCATTTGCAAGGTGGGTTCATAGTTAGAACTTTTGTTTTAAAGTTTTGTTTGAGTTTTAGAGTTTATGTTTTAGGGTTTTTATGGAAAAATCTTAGAATCGATAGTTTAAACTGTTAGAAATCAATAAAAATGCTTGAGCGTGTTGTCATTAGGTATAGGAACATTGTTATGAATTGTTTTGAGGTTTGAAGTTGATTTGAATTTTTTTGGTAAGTTCTGTCATTTTGAAAACGTGTTTATTCAACTTCTGGTTTCTGGTTAACCGGTTAACCCAGGGCGTTAACTGGTTAACGCTGTAGCTTTTGGGAAAAATTATTTTGTTCCAAACTTTGAAAATTCATAACTTTTTCATCGGTTATCAAATTTAAGTATTCTTTATACCGAATTAAGCTAAAATTATGTACTATCACATGATGCCGAGAAATATTATTTTTACCCGAATTTTACCCAATTTTTCGAATAAACCATAATTATGTTAAGTTAGGGAATTTGTGAACTAAAGGAAATAAAAGGTATAACTTGTGAGGTAGCTAGGTTTACCCTAGGTTGATATGGGACCATTTTAGAGACATGGCAATGCTTAAACACCGATACCCGAATTAGTATCCCCGTGTTAAGTAATTGTGAGCGGATGGAGGCTGTGTTCCCATTGCGTTATAATCCTAATTTAATTATGCGTTGCTCATGTCGAGATATCACGAGGTGGGATGGCCGGGGAAACATAATTAATCTGTGGGTTCGAATCCCTTAATGGATAACCGTGACTCGTGCTTGGTTGCCACCTGGGAGTGTGGCTGGGCGGGGGAAGTTACTTTGTGGTAAGGTACTGTGACCCGTGCTTGCTTGCCACCTGGGAGTGTGGCTGGGCGGGGAAAGTACCCTTGGTAGATAATGAGTGACTCGTGCTTGCTTGCCACCTGTGAGTGTGGCTGGGCAGGGAAAGTTATCTATATGTTAAGGATCTAGTGACCCGTACTTGCTTGCCACTTGGGAGTGTGGTTGGGCGGGGAAAGATGCCTTAAAGCACATTGTGTATGCTCCATTTTTATTTTACTTTGATTTCTCTAGTTTATGTGAACTTGAAATCTAGGTTTTCCCCTGACTTGAGTAATGTCTAGTTTTGAACCTTTTAGAGCCGAGAGAACTCTAAGATAGGGAACTCACTGAGATGTTTTATCTCACCCCACTATTATTGTTTCTTTTCAGGTTTCTTTTGTAGGTTTGATTTACAAGTGGAGCTATGCTCGGGATGTTTCAAGAAAAGCATGGTTTTGGATTGTTCGTTGTGTATTTTATCTTTATTCAATAATGGATATTGTATTGATCTTAGCATTTTTTTGTATAATTTCCATGTCTTGTACCATAGTTTGTATTGTTTTAGTATTGGTCAAGAATGTGAATTATGCTATTATGCACTTATGATGGTGTTAGTACCAAAAAATAACACTTGTATGATATTATTCTAGATATATATTATATGGGCGTTACAGTTGGTATCATAGCGTGGCTAGGTGGGGAAAGTACCTTTGGTAGATAATGAGTGACCCGTGTTTGCTGCCACTTGGGAGTGTGGTTGGGCGGGGAAAGTTATTTATACATTAAGGATCAAGTGACCCGTACTTGCTTGCCACCTGGGAGTATGACTGGGCGGGGAAAGATGCCTTAAAGCACCTTGTGTGTGCTCCGTTTTTATTTTACTTTGATGTCTCTAGTTTATGTGAACTCGAAGTCTAGGTTTTCCCCTAACTTAAGTAGTGTCTAGTTTCAAACCTTTTAAAGCCGAGAGAACTCTAAGATAGGGAACTCACTGAGATGTTTTATCTCACCACACTATTATTGTTGATTTTCAGGTTTCTTTTGCAAGTTTGATTTACAAGTGGAGCTATGCTCGGGATGTTTCAAGAAAATCATAGTTTTAGATTTTCCGCTGTGTATTTTATCTTTATACAATAATGGATATTGTATTGATCTTAGAATTTTGTTTTGGTATAATTTCCATGTCTTGTATCATAGTTTGTATTGTTTTAGTATTGGTTAAGAATGTGAATTATGCTATTAGGCACTTATGATGGTGTTAGTACCAAAACATAAAACTTGTATGATATTATTTTAGATATATATTATATAGGCGTTATAGTTGGTATCAGAGCATGTCGTATCCTTGACCTAGTCTTGAAACATCATAAGTAAATCTTTCCTGCCTCTTAAGTGTGTCTTTCTGGCATGGTTCTTAATATCATATCATGTAGTATTGGGCCTGATCAACCAAATGTTTTGTATGTGACAGGTAGAATAATGGTTGTGCGACCGTGAGGACTCTGAAGAGTTGTCGTAACTTGTGTTGTGGGAGTAGGTTCAAGACAAGAGTTAGCATAGGGAGCTTTGGTCAGCTCAGTTGGAGTGTTCTTAAGAATTGTACTTCCTGTAACATGGAGTTGTAGAGAAGCGTGTTATTCGAGAAATCCTTTGGAATGGATAGAATCTAAAGGGTGCAGATATCTACAGGATGAGTGGTCAGTGTATTAAGGAATACGTAAAGTCCCTAATGGATCAGTATTGGTCACTGGTATAGACAAGAACCTTGAGAAATCTCATTCCACGAAAAGAGAAGATATGTTATAAATCGTGTGACGTAAGGTTTGAGTTTGAGTTAATTGTTAGTGTTTCAGTTCTAAGATCGCGATGGCATTGTAGATGAACGAGGGTACTTTAAGGAATGTATTCAGATGATACCTTACATATGGATAAAAGTTACAAGTTAAGAATATTCATTTTCTTTTGAGAACCTAAAGTCGTGGTGAAGTGTGAAGAGTAACACAAGAATGTGATTACATGTTTCTAATGAGACAAGTATACCCTGAACAAAGAGTAGAAAGTCGTTGTTGTATTTTCGATTATGATCGAGGAAACAAGGTTTAGAGTAATACATCAGGATGTTGTATTTAGTAAGGGATCAATTTGGAAAGTGTTGAATTACCCAAGGAATGGTATGCGGAATAATACCGGAGGAAGAATAAGTTTTACTTAGTAACTTGAATTGTATTTGGAATGGACCAGATGGAGTTTTGTTAAGTGTTAGGGTAAGCACCTTGGATTTGGGAGAACTCTAGTGAGACAGATTATGTTTGGGTATGAGAGGATTACCACAGAGCGTGATGTGAACAAGGTGTGGAAACAGTAATAGCAGTGCATTATGAGAAAGTGATAACGAAAAGTATTTTTGGACGAATGTACTATGGAGTTGTTAAGATGTTATTGAAACTAGAGCTAAGGAAGGGTAAGCAATGATGATTCTTCCATTAGGACTCTGGTAGTGTGATTACTATATGCGTAGAATCGTCTGTTAGTATAGTTGTAACTTTTGGACGTGATTGAAATAAGTTTGGGAGGTTTAGGTAGCAATGAAAACCAAAATTGTGCTTCTGTGTTGAAGTGATCGGATTACCCTCTGGGTAGTACCCAGTTATAGAATTGTGTTTCTAATTCTATTTTGGCTACTGGAAGTTAAGTTTTGCACGTAGTAATCGGTTACCCTCCTGGTAGCGGCCGGTTATCATTGTTAAGTTTTGGAAACTTTTTTTCTAAGATTCTTACATTTTGACTAGAGTGCCCGATTGAAGCGTTCTTGGTACTGATAGGAAGTTGTGGACATTTTCTATGCAATGATTGGTTGAGGGTAAGGGAACCAGATTAATATGTAAGTAGAGGCAACAGGGTTCTTCAGAGGAGTTCATTACCTTAGTTTTCAAGTGAAGGAAAGCTTCTATAATTGGGAATGATCGGAATATTTTGGAATTTATCTCTAGAGGGATTAAGAATGTTGTTGTTTTAATTCTTGCCAAGTAATTCAAGAGAGAGAGAGAGAGGACAAAGTTGTATACTAGACATGAAATGTTCATCATTTTGTTTTACCCGATAAGGATTGTATGCTGGATTTTGTTTATGGACGAACCAAGTGATAACTTACGACTAAAACCCTTTTGATGTCGTCATTGTCGTTTTCCTACTAACATCGTTGTACGAGTGGAATCGAACTATTTCGTTGAGTATTCGTGATGTGACTGTAAAAAAATGGTTATTCTACTTCGTCACTTGTTGGAGTATGTAAGATGCATGTTCTGCCCCGTTCTGTGTTACCTCGAGTTGTGAACGGTGGGCGATTGTTACACATGTTTAGAAACCGCGAGTAAGAATCATATTGCAAGTTAATGTGGATTAGATTGGTAATTTTAAGTTAATGTGGATTAGATTGTCAATAAAGAGGAACAAGTTTAGTCGTGTTCGACCGTTTAGCCTCGGATAGGTAATCGATTGACACATGACTTTTGGGGAGGACTTTAGAGAATCGTACTTTCTGAACTGTAAGTCCGTTTTGGTTTCCATTCAAAATATCAGAAGATAAAGTGTTGGACTTTCTTTTGAGCATGTTTTAGTATACGGTAAATGATCTGAAATTTAGGTGTGTCGTCGTTGCGAATATTGAGGAACTAAATTGCGAAGTTATAAGAGACCCATGAAGTGTTGATCTTCCAGGAAATGTTTTGGTATCTGAATTATTGTGTGGATAAGAGATCAATGACTGGTCAATTTTAGTATCGTTAATTCTTAACATCAAGTTATGGACTCCGTAAGAGTAATGCCAGATGTGTGTGTAAACACCCCAAATTTTCCCTCACCCATTCACACCATGGCTTGTGATCATTTCATATGCACAAGTTCAATCATAGCATCCCATTTTGCATATTTGATTCACTGCATAGATTCAAAGTCATCTGCATCTAGGGTTTGTGATCTGAGCAATCCAAGAGCTATTTGAGCCACTCCAAAGGTCATCAATCACTTCAAAGGGGTCCATGTATGTTCAAGCATCATATTATATCCTCTCAAAGTCAAGAATGTCAAAAAATCACAAGAACTGAGAATGGCATGGAAGCAGAGCCAGGTTTAACTGCACAGATGACCTAGAATTAGGGTTTTGGTTTCAAAGGCCATAACTCCAAATTTTTTGGTCATTCTTGTTTCTATTGGTCTCTATATGGTTTAGGGATCATGCATATCAATTTTCATGAAGAAATTCCATGGGGAAGTCATCTGATCAAGAGTTGACTTTTTGAGCAAGCCAGTGCAAAATCAGGGCATCTGAGGCCCCCAATGACCCAACCAAGGGGTGTTCTTCATCATTTTGATTGTGTATGGTTTTTATTTGATCATGGAAGATGTTAGAAGTTCACAAATTTGAAGAATTTCAAGCCATTTGCAAAGTTGACTTTTTGGGAAAGTTGACTTATAATGAAAATTGCCATTTTGGGAAACTTTTTCAATCCTTGCTTTTTGATTCAAAAATGCTTCAAATGGAAAAACTTTGGTCATGAAAGTTGTAGAATGGATCATTCCCTTTTCAAAAAGTACAAGAACATGACCTAATTCATTTTGGATCAAAAGTTATGGCTTGTCAAAGTTGGCCAAAATCACATAATTTGAAGTTTTCTACCATAGAGGCATTTTGCAAAATGGTATGATCAAGTGTTCTAAAGGCCTCAAATGTGTACAATTTCTTCACAACATGATCACATGACCTCTAAAATTCAGAATGGGCCAAAGAACTTTACATTTTGATGACTTGAATCTCAAGAATTTCAAAAGGGGCCATGCTTTGTGAAATTTGCAAAACACTACACAAACCTTGATCAACTTGCTGATTCATCTCATAAACAATTCCATGGCTCTCCCTAAACTCAGCTGAACCAAGACAAGCAAAAAGGCTAGCTATACCATTTGCCATACCTCAAGTACAAGTCAAGTTGACATTTTGGCCAAAGACCCATACCAATCACACTATGCCACAACCACTTTTTGAGCCAATCCCATTTGTTTATACAAATCAAAAGCAAGCCATTTCATACAAGACACAAGCCTGAAAGCTCCAAGAACACAACCTTCTCATTTTCCACCCCATATGCAAAACCTTTCGAAACTGACTCCACAAGCCTCAAACACACAAACAAACTTCACCATTGATCTCCACATGCCTCATTGATCACAAACCATCTCTTAAAACAGCCTGAAAGTCACTGAAACCAAAACACGATCACCACCCCCCTTTGAACAGAACTTCTGCCATCTCCCAAATCAGCCATCAACAAGAGTTGTGAAGCATTCCATTGAGCTCAGGGGGACCAGAGGAGTCAGTTTGCATAGGAGAAAGGCTCAGAAAGCTCCTGTTCGAAGAACTCCAGTTCAGGTAACCATCCAAAACAAATTTTCCAGAACTTCATTTACTTGTTATAAATTGATTCTACATGTTATCCTGATCATCATGATGTGTTTAAAAATGAAAATGGTGGAATATTGAGCATGTATGAGTTGTCTGAAACTTTCTGCCCTAAATTTGTTTTGCTTCGATTTGCATGATTAATGATTGAAAAATGATTTTTGTTTGAGGGTTTTGATTCAGTGATGAATAGTGTTTGATTCTGGGCATTTAGTTTTCATTTTTATGGAGTTTGGAGAGAGTTAGAGAAATGGCTCGTCGGAGAAGACGACCGGAACCATTGTTCCGGTCGTCTGAAAGTCATTAGGGTTAGTTAATTAGGGTTTAGTCTTAATTACGTGAATTTGAATTCTGGCCGTCCAGATGCGCGCCAGGTCAATTCGCGCGTGTCCAAGTTCAAACCTCAACCCTTGATTCTGTTGACTTTTCCATTTTCAGTTTAAATTCATTTTTATTTTCATTTAATTTCATTTGTTTTCTACAATTTATTTAAAATAGTAAAACATCTTTAAAAATTCTGAAATTTTTTGTCAAAGGTTCAATTAATTTTCAGAAACCAAAAACATTTTTATTTTTATTTTTTGCATTAAAAAATATTTTTAAATCATTTAAAAGATTATTTTTAATTAATTAATAAGAATTAATTAATTAAAAATACTTTTAGGTATTTAAAAATCATAAAAAAATTCATGAGACATTTAAAATCATTTAGAAACATTGTCCAACTTTCAAACCAAATTTCCTTTTTGATCTTGATCCCTTTTGACAATTCTCAATGGATTTAATTTCATTTTAAGGCATTATTTTGATCCAAACTTCAAAAATTCACTTCTGCCTAACCATTAAGAGTTGGACAATGATTCTTTTTGCATTGCATCTTGTATAGCATTTAGTTTATAGGATTAAATTGGCATGAATTGATCTTGCATTTTCAATTTGTTTAACATTTTTCTTGACAAGGTACCTTGAAACCCTAGCAATCTTAAGAAATTCATAACCCTCACTAGGTTAAGAATTGGATCCTCTCCTTTGGGCAGTGAGTTTGTATAGGTTTAGGGTTCCTTTGAATGCATTTTAAAATTTTTATCACAGTGTTTGCTTCTGGTTTTGATTTTTGTTTTGTGTATTGATCATAAACCCTAATTTGGGCTTTCTTTTGCATTCATCTTACATTTGCTTGCATACCATGACTTGCCATGACATTTTATGCATTCATTTGATCCATGACACATCTTAGGACATATTAGGATCATGTTTGATCACTGCATATTTCATTTGCCATGTTGTATGTCATTTGCATTTCATAACTTTTCATGTATGTTCATGGTTCTAAGCATGTTTCCTTTGCATTCCATATGTTTGTATGATCATCCTCATGACTTGTTTCATGTTTGCATCATCTCTTAGCATCATTAACATTATGTATTTGCTTCTGACTTTGTCTTGTACCATGCCATTGCATCTCATTTGCAATGCATTTCATTTCTTTCACTAACTTTTCAGGTGGTAAGTTACCTTGAGAAGTGAATTTGCCTTCACTTCTCACAATCTCTTTTCATCTCTCTTATGCATTATTGCTGCATTTTGTATGTGTATTGGATTGAGCTTTCTCTTTCTTGTTCATCTTACCTTCTTTCTTCAAGCAACTTGACTTCTTAAGTGAAGCAAGTTGTTTTGCTTCTCTTTGCTCCTTTCATCTGCTTCCCTCCTTGGTGGTTCTTTGAAGATCTTTCTTGCAAACTTCACAAACCCTAGGAATGACCAAGCATGATAACAATTAGGTTTAATTAGTCCCCCTACTTAGCTTTTACCTTTGTGTCTTCATCATATCATTAACTAAAATCCATTTAATAAAGGCTTTGTTTTGTCACGAGTTTAATCCCTAATCATGGATTAAGTTGAGGAGTTTTCCTCAGCTTAAACATTCTCATCTATTATCCTTCTATTAGGATGGTGTAATGAGTCTGTTTAATCTCTGATTATGGCTTAATCTCATTACTTAACACTAAACAAAAACAACAAAAACATCTAAATAATCACAAGTAGGTTAATGATCTTAATCCTACATCAAAGGTGATTAAGTGTGAGATGCTGACTTCACACTTAAAGTGTTATCATTACCCCTAATCAGAGGGAAGATGTGATGAGTTTACTAACCCATTGGTTTAGGCTTAAGCTCATTAACTTATGACAAACTTTCAAAGGCAATAAAAGACTGAAAACTCAAAAACAAACAATAATCGTCTCCTTAGGGATTCTTTTCTCATCTCATTCACTCATAAATGAGAACTTGCTTATTCCGTCTAATGCAAGACAGTTTGTACCTGAGCCAGACAGGTCATACACTTGAGCATGGACAAGTAAGCAGTTCACAGGTCAATTTATCTTTCAGTCTCTTTGGGTCGAACTACGGTGTTCTGACTTCCTCATTGCACGAGAGGATACGTAGGCATAACTTAACAGTTATCGAACAAAAGTCTCTGTATATTCCCCCTCCTTCCAGCATTATTCTTTTAGCCTCATTATCATGAGCATTTCACTCTTTTACACTGACACTTCATTTATACACTTCACTTCCCTTACACTGACACCTGTACATCCTCTTCCAGCTCTTTTATACACAGATAACACTGACACTACCCCTTTAAAACACAAATCTTTTAAGCGTGGATCCCGTCGAGTACAGCGGACAATCTGGGTGCTAATACCTTCCCAGGTTGTAACCAACCCCCTTTCTCAGTCTCTCTGGTTCGCAACCGTCTTATCCATATCTTTCCAGGTCTATGCAACATTGCCTTTCCTCTGGGATAAAAATGCCTAGCTGGCCACTCTTTTCTTTTCTTGTGAGTTCACTCCTGTGTGTTCTCACATCCTCCTTTCGCCGACCGTTCGCGTCTGTACCCCTTTTGACCGGGGTGTCATTTGGTGGGAGCGACAGTGTGCAATTGAGTCATACTCAAAGATATGGATTTTATGTTACCCTTCTAGGTAAGAGTGAGAGGTGAATGTACTGAAGTTAAACATGTAAATTGGGTCGTTTAAGGAACGAGACCCTTGGGAGAAATGGATTTAAACAAGAAGTTCTGTGTAATTTTCAAAGGTGAGTATGTGGAATATTGTATGTCATAGGCAAGTGTTATGGAAACCCGCAAGTATATAAGGATCATTTAAGTTTGGCATTGGCGACTCACTATCGATTGTAAGCTCTGTAATGTTACTACGTTGTTATTAAGGGAGACCTTGTGTCAGTTGAAACCTTGAGTGAATAGAATCCTATGAAGAGAATTGACATGGAATATAGTAACCATGGCAGATTTGTTAAGCTAAATTAGATAAAGTTTCGAGTTTAGACTTGAAATTGGAATTGTATTAGTTATGATTGCAACGGTACAACCCATGTATCTCTGTCGTTGGAGAGTTTGGACCGATGTTATTATTGTATGATTGGCACGTAAGTTGTCATATCCCTGAATGTCTACAAGTTTTGATTCGTTGGTTAGTGATAACTCCAATGGATACGTATGTCCTCCGCATACTACCAACTACCTATTGTCGCTTGAGAATTGTGGCATCTCTACTGTTAGACCTTGAGAGCGTAGTTGAAGAAGACAGATGAAATAGTTCAGTCGGATTATTAAGAATCAAATGAGAAATATTTATAAGAGTTGAGGTAAGAGAATTTTGTGCTGAGTATGTTGTCCTTAAGTAAGACACTGAAATGATGGAGTGTCGGATGTAAAGGGTTATAATGTATGATGTCAGACCAAGTGGAATTGGTAAAGAGGTTGTTTGACAAATTTTGAAGTGGTTTTAGTAATTGAAGGATTTTAATAAGAGCTTTTGCTGAAATTCGTGTGTAGATAAGATTTCACTAAGATACCTTGTGGAGTTGTGTCGAGTAATTGTTGTCCTGAAATCAAGATGGAGTGTTATGCTTTGTATTATGACCCAATGGAAGGAGTTTGAATGGTATGTTTCTCCTAAGGGGAGATGAGACTATGTGATTCAGTATGAAACAACAGAAAAATTGCGGAAATAGTAAGTTAGAAGTTAACCCAATGTTGGAACAAGCGTACGAGTAAAGACGTGAAGTTTTTTCTGGTTATGAAATGAAGACTTCGAGTCGCGAAGTCAAGAGTAGATTTGAGTATGTAAGGGTATGTATCAGAAGTATGGATCTAAGACAGTGTTGTACATTGTCGTTGTTGATAAGTAAAGGAAATTCGAGGATGAATTTCAATTTAAGGAGGGGAGGATGTAATACCCCGTATTTAATTAAATGCCCTCGATAATATGAATTGTTTTGAGGTTTGAAGTTGATTTAAATTGATTTTGGTAAGTTCTGTCATTTTGAAAACGTGTTTATTCAGCTTCTGGTTAACCGGTTAACCCAGGGTGTTAATCGGTTAACGCTGCTATTTACGTGCTTCTGTGTTTTGTTCTGGTTTGGTTAATCGGTTAAACCAGGGTGTTAACCGGTTAACACTGTAGCTTTTGGGAAAAATTATTTTGATCCAAACTTTGAAAATTCATAACTTTTTCGTCGGTTATCCGAGTTAAGTATTCTTTATACCGGATTAAAGCTATAATTATTTATTATCACATGATGCTAAGAAATACTATTTTTACCCAACTTTTACCCGACTTTTCGAATAAACCGTAATTATGTTAAGTTAGGGAATTTGTGAACTAAAGGAAATAAAAGGTATAACTTGTGAGGTATCTAGGTTTACCCTAGGTTGATATGGGACCATTTTAGAGACATGATAATGCTTAGACACCGATACCCAAATTAGTATCCTCGTATTAAGTAGTTGTGAGCGGATGGAGGTTGTGTTCCCATTGTGTTATAATCCTAATTTAATTATGCGTTGCTTATGTCGAGATATCACGAGGTGGGACGGCCGGGGAAACATAATTAATTCGTGGATTCAAATCCCTTAATGGATAACCGTGACCCGTGCTTACTTGCCACCTAGGAGTGTGGTTGGGCGGGGAAAGTAATCCATTAGGAAAAGTAACCATAACTCGTGCTTTCTTGCCACCTGGGATTGTGGATGGACGGGGAAAGTTACTTTGTGGTAAGGTATCGTGACCCGTGCTTGCTTACCACCTGGGAGTGTGGCTGGACGGGGAAAGTACCTTTGGTAAATAATGAGTGACTTGTGCTTGCTTGCCACCTGGAAGTGTGACTGGACGGGGAAAGTTATCTATACGTTAAGGATCAAGTGACCTGTACTTGCTTTCCACCTGGGAGTGTGGCTGGGTGGGGAAAGATGCCTTAAAGCACCTTGTGTATGCTCCATTTTTATTTTACTTTGATGTTTTTAGTTTATGTAAACTCGAAGTCTATTTTTTCCCCTGACTTGAGTAGTGTCTAGTTTCGAACCTTTTAGAGCCGAGAGAACTCTAAGACAGGGAACCTATTGAGATGTTTTATCTCACCCCACTATTGTTGTTGCTTTTCAGGTTTCTTTTGCAGGTTTGATTTACAAGTGGAGCTATGCTTGGGATGTTTCAAGAAAATCATAGTTTTAGATTTTTTGTTGTGTATTTTATCTTTATACAATAATGGATATTGTATTGATCTTACCATTTGATTTTGGTATAATTTCCATGTCTTGTACCATAGTTTGTATGGTTTTAGTATTGGTAAAGAATGTGAATTATGCTATTAGGCACTTATGATGGTGTCAGTACCAAAAAATAACACTTGTATGATATTATTCTAGATATATATTATATGGGCGTTACATGATATATAAGTGTTTTGGCAGGTTTGCTTTCTAGCATCTCAAACTTCTTCAATAGTTCTTTGGCATAATTGCTTTGATGAATGTATGTTGCTTCTAAATGTTGATCAATCTGAATTCCCAGAAAGAATTTGAGTTCTCCCATCAAGCTCATTTCGAATTTTGCCTGCATTAACTTAGAAAATTCTTTGCACAAGACAGGATAATCAGAACCAAAAATGATATCATCAACTTAAATTTATACAACAAGAATATCATTCTTAAATATTTTGCAAAAGAGTGTAGTGTTAACCATTCCTCCAGTGAAATCATTTTCCAATTGGAATGTACTGAGTCTTTCATACCAAGCTCTGGGAGCTTGTTTTAGACCATATAGTGATTTCTTCAGTTAAAAAACAAAATCAAGATTTTTAATATTTTGAAAACCAGGAGGTTGATGAATATACACTTCCTTAGAGATTTATCCATTTAAGGATGCGCTCTTAAAATCCATCTGATATAAGATGATGTTATGATTCACAACAAAAGAAACTAATAAGTGAATAGATTCTAAACTCACGTCTGGAGCAAAGGTTTCAGTATAATCATTTCCTTCTTGCTGACAATAACCTTGTATAACCAGTCGAGCCTTGTTTATGACTACTTCATCTTTCTCATTCAGTTTGTTTCTGAAGACCCACTTGGTTCCAATGACATGAACACCTTTAGGCTTTGGAAAAAGGTCCCATACATTCTTTCTGGTGAAGTGCTTCAACACTTCTTCCATTACCAGAGCCCAATAATTTTCTTTAAGAGCTTCCTCTGTAGTTGTTGGTTCTATCAGAGACACAAACCCATGAAGATTTTCTTCGGAAGGTCTGAAAGCGGATCTGGTTCTGACTGGAGCATATTTGTCTCTCATAATTAATGCTTTAGAATGAGAATCTATGAGTCTACTATTATTTTGTGTTTGACTCATCATATGTTCTAGTTTATGAGTCTCTAATTCTTTAGCTTATCCTTTTTTCTCTTCTTCTTCCAACTTGGATTCTGAGAAGGTGATCTTCATATTTGCAAAATTTCCAACTGGCTCTAACTTTTTAGGGCCAGGCTTATCATTTAATCTAATATGAATTGATGCCTCCATAATTCTTGTCTCTGTGTTGTATATTATGTATCCTTTTGAGAGTTTAGGATATCCGAGTAGTAGACATTTTTGTGTTTTGGAGTCAAACATGCCAAGATTCTCCTTAGTATTCAACATATAACATATACATCCAAAAGAATGGAAATAAGAAATGTTAGGCTTTCTGTTCTCCCACAATTCATATCGGGTTCTACCAAGAATAGGTCTAATAGAGACTCTGTTCTGAATGTAACATGTTTTATTTACTGCCTCAGCCCAAAAATGCTTTGCAAAGTTGGTTTCTTGGATCATGGTTTGAGTCATTTCTTGCAAAGTCCTATTCTTCCTTTCCACAACCCCATTTTGATGTGGAGTTCTGGGACAAGAGAAATCATGGGAAATGCCTTCGAAAACAAACAATTCCACAAAGTATCTGTATTCAAACTCTCCTCCATGATCACTTCTAACCTTAACAATTTTGCAATTCTTTTCATTTTGCACTTGTGAACAAAAGGTAGAGAACATAGAATGTGACTTATCCTTGTGTTTCAAGAACTTAACCTATGTCCATCGACTATAATCATCCACAATGACTAGTCCATACTTCTTTCCATTGACTGGCGCAATTTTCACTGGTCCAAACAGATCAATGTGACGAAGTTCTAGTGGTCTTGATTGAGGTTGTCACAACATTATTTTCCTTGAAGACATTTTTTGAAAATTTTCCTTTTTTACAAGCCTCACAAAGAGCATCTGAAGATAACTTCAGATTTGGAAAGCCTCTGACCAGATCAAGTTTGTTGAGTTGATAAATCCTCCTCAAGCTAACATGTTCTAATCGGTGATGCCATAGCCATTGCTCTTTGTAAACAGACAAAAGACATTTTACATTTTGATCATTAATATCAGATAATTTGATCTTGTAAATGTTGTTCTTCCTCTTTCCACTAAATAGAAATGAGTCATCTTTCTGATTCACAACTTTGCAACATTTTTTATTAAAAACAATATTGTAGCCAGTGTCACTAAGTTGACTTATTGACAATAGATTATGTTTTAAACCATCTACTAATAAAACATTTTTAATGGAAGGAATTTTATTATTACCCATTGTGCCTACACCTGTGATTTTACCTTTCTGATTCCCTCCGAAGATGATGTTGCCTTTGGACTTATGTTCCAGATTTTGGAACATACGCCTTTCTCCCATTATATGTCGTAAGCACCCACTGTCCAAGTACCATGACTGCTGTGTCAGTTGTGTTGTCAAGGATATCTGCAACACATACTATTTTTTCTTTAGGTACCCATATCTTAGGTCTTGTATCATTAGTTTTCCCAAGGTTCTTAAAAACATTGGGTCTTCGTACAAAGTTATAATCAAAAGGAATATGAGCTTAGTGTAAGCATTTTGGTTTTAATTTTTGTGTTTGTGTATGTATATGAGTTAACTCAGAACTTCCAGGTTTGGTACTAGAAGGTACAAACTGATCATACAGAGGTATAATCTTCAGAGGTTTTGTCTCATTGTGTTTTAACAACCTCTTTGTATCCTAATCCTCTATAGCCATTTCAGTTGACACCGTAGATCATTGAAGAAAGCTTACTTCTATCTATGTTCTTAGTTAAGAATTGTTGGAAGGCTCTATCATACCTGTTTTAGCTTATCTCTTTCGTCCACAGTAGCTACATGGATTTGTTTAAAATCCTTGTATTTATGTTGGAGTTTGTGATAGCTTTCCAACATTTCAGATAAACATGTCTCTAGTTCACTACATGTTAGAAAATATCTCTTCTGAGTCTGAATCTAATTTTGTTATGTACTTAGGATCTTCAAGATAATCAGAACTTGCTTTTACAAAAAAGCAACATTTGCACACTCTTCATCAGAATCTTCTTCATCAGAGTCAGAGTCATCCCAGGTGGCTAGAATTCCTTTTTTTGAGTGGGAGACGTTCTTTTCCATACTCTTATCCTTCTTGAGAAACTTTGGACAACCCATTTTGTAGTGTCCTGGTTCATTGCATTCATAGCAAACATGCTCCCTTCCAGAACCTTGTCTTCTTTGCCCTGATAGTTCTGATATGATATTGTTTCCTATAGCACTTTTAAATTTGTCAAACCTATGTTTCCATACTCTGCTGAGCTTTCTGGATATTAGAGATAGTTCTTCTTCAGAATCAATGTCAGAACCATCTGACTCTTCTTTGGCTTTGCACGCCTTTGTCTTATCCATCTTTGACTTTAGAGCAACATATTTGATCTTCTTTTGGGTTCATCTTGCTCTAACTCAATCTCATGACTTCTTAAAGAACTAATGAGTTCTTCATGACTTAGATAGTTCAAAATCTTTTCTAGCTTCAAGGCTATTACCATTGGTCTCCATTTTGTGGGGAGACTTATGATAATCTTCTTCACATGATCAACAGTAGAGTATCCTTTGTCCAATACTCTCATCCCAACAACAAGCATCTGAAACCTGGAGAACATTGTGATTATCTCTTGGATTTGTTACAGTTGCACTTGGAAGAGCCCCTGGAGTTTGGGGAATAGCTAGATGTTGGGCAATTTTGCTCATTTGCACTTCAAGGTTCTTGATAGAGGCCCCAGTATTCTTGAAGTTACTCCTCGTTTCTTCTTGGAATTGAGAATTGTGAGCCGCCATCTTTTCAATGGCAATTTCCCAATCAGCCTTTGATCCGATTTGATCCGAGGTATTGTTGTTGTTAGGGCTGATATTGTTGCTGGCTTTGATCCGATTTTTGAATGTTCCCTTGTTGATCTTTCCAAGAGAAGTTGGGATGATTTTTCCACCCCGGATTATACGTGTTGGCATACAGATTGTTCTGCCTCGCCATATTAATTTGTTCAACCTGTTCTTGAGTTGCCAAACAATGCATGGCAAAGTGTGGTCCACAACAAATCTCACAAATCACTGCTTGAACTGGTTCCACCTGAGCCACTGTCTGTGTGCCAAGATTCATCTTCTTCAGCCTTCTTTCAACTTCTGCAGCAATTTGATCTTCCATTTTCACAACTTGCTCTGTCAGCTTTATATCAATCTTACCATCTGGTTGACTCACTGTGCGATCATACAATTCAAGATGTTCATTAGCAGCAATAGCTTCTATGATTCTTTTGATACCAGTGGCTGTTGAAAAGTTTGTTGAGCCACTTGCAGCAGTATCTATAAGCTGTTTTGTCTTGATTCGCAACCCATTCACAAAGTTTTGCATCTGCTCGGTCGCGTCCATTTTATGAGTAGGACACGCGGTCAAACACCTTTTGAATCTTTTATATGCATCTCCAAGTGATTCACCCTCTTTTTGTTTAAAATTGACAATATCGCATCTCTTCAGGATGAAAACTGAAGCAGGAAAATATTCGTTGAGGAATGTTGTTTCCATCTCTAGCCAAGTCGTGATACTAGCAGCTGGTAGTGAGTAGAACCATTCTTCTGCATCATCAGTAAGTGTAAAAGGAAACATCACAAGTCTTTTTGCTTCCTCAGAATTACCTTCAATCTTCAAAGATGTAGTGGTAGTCAGGAATCTCTGAAGATGCTTGTTGGCATCCTCATTGATTCTTCCAGCGAACGGTTTGCTCTCCAACTGGCGAATGGTGGACGGATGTAACTGGAAGTGAGCAACATTCATCGGTTGGTTAACAATAGTCATCCGGTTAGGTTTGGCATTATCCCCTCCATAATCTCCTAACAGCCTTTCTACAGGAGGTTGGTTTCCTGCCATGTTATCAAATCCTGGATTGGTCTCCCTGTCTGAGTCAGAGTCACTATGCTCAGAGTGCACAAATATGTCGTCCTCTGTTTCCTGATTCGGGACACTTGAACCAGTATCAGCCAGTCTATCAATTCTTGCCTTGCGGCGTCTCTCGTGCAAAGCTCTTTCTGGTTCTGCGTCAAAGGAAAACTTAGCTGAGGTCTGACCTCGCATAAACAGTTAGACACAAGTTAGATAACAAAATTTCAATAACACTAAAATAATAAACAGAGAATACAATAAAATTTTAGTCGCAGAGCAACAAAATTACAATTGAAATAAGAAAATTAACTTAATTTTTGACAGTCCCCGGCAACGGCGCCAAAAACTTGATGGGAAAATAGAAAGTGTACTATTTTTGCCCACTGTAGTAATCTTAGGGAAATCCCCCGAATATCGATCTCAAGGACTGCGTATCAAATTAAGTTATTTACTATTTCAAGTTAAACAAAAGTTTATAAGGGTTTGTTTAGATTTTCTCAAAAGACTTGTAAACATAAAATTAGGAAATTAATACTAAGAATGACAAATATGAGAATTATGCTAGGGAGGGTGTATGAGAAATTCTTATAATGACTATTTGTTTATAATCGTTAAAATATCACTGCAACTAACTCATTATCGTCTTGTTACAATAGTTTTCCAAAATTCCTTTAAAGAAAACCCTTTGGTATTCCTACTATACTCCAATTCCTTGATCATATAGAATGAATACCAAGCATTTGTATATCAAAAGTTTTCACGGTTAAATATGATATCCCAATTCCTTGGTGATATCCGATAAAAAGTTTTAATTGAAAAACGTTAACAGTGCATTCCTACAATCTGTTAACCGATGATTAAAATCCAATTTTCCAATATTTATTTTTCTTACAATAAAATCAATCAATCAAAACAATGAAGAAAGAAACAGTGAAATTCATAAAATTAAGTTCAATGTCATTACAAATAACTCAAGGACACCCCCTAGCATTGGGGGGTTTAGCCACTCATAATCCAAACAATGAAAATCACATACATAGGGAAAAGAAACATTACAATGTAAAAAGGATTGATTGGATCGTCAATTGCTTCCGCGTTTGATCGATCTGACTTCTCCTCTAAAATCCTTCGTTTTCCTTTGCGTGATAATTTCCAATATTCCCAAAGTATGTATTCCTGGTTCAGACCACCCTAATGTATCAGATTACAAAATTACATGCGAAACGTCAAAAATGCTCTCAGCACAAGAGACCAAATAAAAAATCTTGCATTCAGGTGCTATGACACGGGCCGTGTCGTGTGACACGGGCACCCGTGTCATGCTGCTGGACTCCTTCATACGTGTTATCAAGTGGGAACCTATGACACGGGCACCCGTGTCATACTACTGGATTCCTCATAATTTGCATAGACTTCCTGACATGGGCCGTGTCAGGTGACACGGGCACCCGTGTCAGGTGACACGGGCACCCGTGTCAGGTGACACGGGCACCCGTGTCAGGCTTCTAGACCCCCTCTTTCTCCATTTCTTTGCACACGAGTCGCCGTTTCCTTCGTATCTGATCACCGACTTGATATCTGCCTGAAAATACACTAAAAACAACCAAATTAAACACACCAACGATATAAAAGATCACATGCAACATCCTTTCCACATAACGAAATAACACACAATAATCTAAACATAAGACTCGAAAATGCACAAAAATATAGAAAAACAATAACTAACATGTCTTGAAATAATAACTGGAAATCACCGATCACCTTGTGATGATTTTTGTAACCTTTCTTCTGTTGGTCTCTCATAGAACTTCTTGCGATTATCTTCCCGGTAGCATCTATCGAAAGTGTGTAGCCTTCGACTACCATATCCCATTGATCTACATCGTAATCGAGAAAGAAACTTTTGATTTTATCTTTCTAGTAGTTAAACTTTTCGCCATCAAAATTCGGTTGTTTGGCATTGTAATGATCTTTCTCGTGATGTGTTGAGGTTGAGGTTGATGGAACAGGTGTGTCCATAATATTAATATCTAGGTAAAATCACACAAAAACATTGGATCGATACTGACACAATTAATTGTATGATATTTCAATATCACAATCAGAACTGGAACTCTGATACCAATTCAAGGTGAGAGAAAATTCTAGAAAGGGGGGGGGGGGTTGAATAGTGTTTTTGAAAAATGACCGCTTTAAACACAAACACAACCAAACAAAAAAAGCAAAGGAAATAAAGAACACAAGAATTTATCTAGATTCATTTGTCAACCACAAACTACCTCCAGTTCACCCAACCAAGGTTATTTTTCCTTCAAAAAGGTCTTAATCCACTATAATCACGACGGATTACAACTGCACAACAACTATGTGACTAGCAACCACCAAGACTCGTAACCTTAGTCTTCCCAAAGTTCCTGACCTACACTTAGGCCCTTCAGGGAATACAAACACAGTTTGCTACAAGATTTGTTTACAAACAATACTTCTACAATAATAATATGTAAGCATAAATTAAGAGCTTTTGAAGCCCGATACTACAAAATAGTTTTGAATGTTTGATATTTGTAGTATTGTATATGATATTGCAATGTTAATCACTTTGCTTCTTCACTTGACAATCCTTTTAAAGGCGATAAAGAAATATATTTGTTGCGTCACAGTTGGCCAAAGTAATGTTGTTACTGAGGATGAAAAATAGTACACACGATCTTCCTTCTCGTACTACCGAATCAGGATAGTGGAGTAGTGGAATTGGTAGTGGAACAAAATGTATTTGTACTATTGTAGTATTCCTTCTTATCCGTTAATTCTTATCCTCTAATCTTCAGTGACTTTAGGTTGATAAATGTGTGAAGCATTAGCAGAGATAAATTAACTTTTCTTGACCGTTACTTCTTTTCTTCAGAACTTCAGAGGCTTCTGGTTGATAGATGATTGAAGCATGAGTAGAGAAGACTAACACTTGATTCTTTTTATCAGAACGTCAGAGGCTTCTGGATGAAAGATGTATTGAAGCATAAGTTGATAAAAGGATGTCTCTTGATCTTGATTCTTGTCTTCAGAACTTCAGTATCTTCCAATTGATAGTTGTATTGAAGCATGAATTGAGATAAGAATGGTAGTTTCGTCAGAACTTTAAGGCTTCAGTCTTTAGAACTTTAGCACTTGGTCTTCCGAATCCTTGTTCTTCAGAACTCCAAGTCTTCATAGTTTTTCCTCACTTGGTCTTCAGATCATTCTGTCTTCAGAGTATTCTGCACTTGATCTTCAGAACATTGTTGTATCAGAGTCTTACTCATTCAGAGTCAGAATTCTAGAAAATGTTCAATTTTCTCAAGATCTTTCTGATTAGTTGTCACTTGAGAAGTCTTGCTTCCAATTTGCGCATAAGCGGATATTGTCTTTATCAAAACCTTCGGTTTGCAAGAACTCCCTCAGAGTCAGAACCTGTTTGTCGTTCTTATACAATAACAAATGTTAGAGTATCAAAATTTCCTTCACTTAAATACTTCGTCGTTATTATCAAAACATAAAGATATTGAGCAAAACCAAATATTGTTCTTACAGGTCTTTCCTTCATAGTTGGATAAGACCATATTATGTTGTCGAAAATCTTCATCGGTCTTTCCGATTTTCTTGAACAAAACATAGGGAATCAAGTTCATAGTTGCCCCACCATCTACAAACACCTTTTTAACTGCCACGCCGTCAACCTTGGATTTTATGAAGAGGGGTTTCAAATGATACATCATCCTATGACTAGGCCTCTGAAACATAGCCCACTGCTCTTTGACTACCCCACTGTTCATGACGTAATAACACAAAGGCTTATCTTATGGAGTCTCATTTTCCATAAAGTCTTCCCCTGCTTCCGACACTTCTAACATAATGTCATACTCAACTAGTAACATAGACATAATGCCACAGTTTACAATAAAATATTCCCCATATGTGTCATCGTTGGTGTTATCATACACGTCTTTATCAAAATCATCCTCTGTTGACGGATTGTATTCTTCGTCGGAATGGAGTGAGTAAGTAGGCTCTTCTTCATCATATTGGGGAGTATACTCAGGCTCTTTCCCTTTTTTGACAGTGGGTGTGCACTTTGCACTCTATTTTGATATTACCTTTTTCCCTCTAGAGGTTCTGACGGTCAGATTTTGATTTGCCACAATCTTCCCCTTTTTACCCATCTGGCTTTTGGGTGTTGCCTCTTTTGTCCAGAGGCTTACACCTGTTTTGATTGAGAGGTCGATGCCATCTTCCCATCCTTCTTGTTTCTTTGATAGCGCCTCCATTAAGTCCTTATCATGGGATTTTCCATTTGTAATTAGGAGAAACCACATAACCCCTGGGTTCATCTTTCTTCTCAGCACCTTTCTCCAAATCCAGCACTCTCTACTTTGGCATTTTGCTGCCCTTTTGATTAACTGGTTCCACCCACTTCTCACATGGGGTGACGGATGGTGCACTACTACAAAACGCGTTAACAACAAAGCCATGGTCACGACAGATCATACCTACACCGTTGTGAAATCTCTAAACTAAGGCACTGTTCTATTATTTTTATCTAATATTTGTATATAATAACAGTTGTTTATTTCAACCGTTATGACATGTTTTTTTTTATAATTTTTAATTCTAAATTAAACTTTGGCGTTTCATTATGAAATTTAATTACAAACGTAATATATCATGATGGTTGTGGTATATCCACCGTTGTGATATGTATCAAACTTGGATTCCCAACAACTACATCTTTTTTCCATTTTAAACATATATTTTCGAATTCGTACTATCAAACGGATGTATAATTAGATTCGATTCCCAGCAACTACATTTTTTTAAAAATTTACTTTCTATTTTAAACACGTCTTTTATTTCATTTTTTAGCATTTTTATGTTAATGAGAAGAATTTGATCAAATTAAAAAAAAAATGAAAGACAAAAGTATATATAATAGATAAGTTCATTAATATTTAAAAAAAAAGGAGTACATATATTTTTCAAGGATCATAACCCATATCTTTAAAGGCATCTTCATAGTCTAGGGGAATGCCCTCACTCCCTTCATCAGAGTTATAATAATATGTCCTCCTCTCCTTATTTTTCTTTTTCTTTGGATTCTTCTTCTTCTTCTTCCTCACCCTTAACGCATCCGGCCTGACATTGACAGCTTGTTGGACCTCCTCATTTGGTTGCTAATGTTTCTTAGTAGTGATCTCTGTGATGTTTCTGTTGGCATTTTGATCATTTATAGAACTCATTGTTACTGGATATTATGAAGAAATGTAAAACTGTGTATTTATAGATGATGATGAAGATGAAAAATATGATACTTTAATGCTTGCAATGATGATAACATGTAATGTTTGATATTCCCGAACGATAATTTTGAAAAACAAAGTAAATTTTAAATCACTAATTCGGATGAGTGTTTTCCCTCTTCTGGGAAGAGCAAAGGTTGTAGTATTACAACAATTGCACTTTATAACTGTAATTAAATAATTATATAAAATGGAAAAAATATTGTAGCAAGGATTCAAACCTTGTACCAATTAAAGGGATACCACTACAATTAATATGGATAACTGTTGTGATATATTTATAATAAATATATACTACCTCTGTTCCTTTTTATAAGAGACAAATCACTTTTTAGGTTCATTGAATAATCAATGTATTTTGTCAGTATATAGACTAGATACATTGATTATTCAATGAATCTAAAAAGTAAGTTGTCTCTTATAAAAAGGAACAGAGGTAGTATCTATCATGGACGGTTATATTCGTTAATTGTTGTGAAATATTTACCATATAAATGAATTAAGTTTCCCTTATTTACATGAAGCTCTATTTCCTTCACAACGAAATCCTAACACCTATTTTTTCTCTACATTTTTTGCAACAAGACTTTATCTTTTTTTAGAATCTGCAAAAAGGAATACAAGAAGTATGAAGATTTTTATTTAGGCTTCTTCATCCCTTTATTCCTTCTTGTAGTGTCTAAAACTAAATGAATATGGTGATGATGTTGGCGGTAGCAAGTGTAATGTACATATTGTTTATGAAAATAAGGTATTCTTCAAGGGTTTTGTTTTAACTTTTGATTTTTTTTGTTTTGAATACTAACTAATTTTCTTCATTGTTTCCCTTGTACATGGAAAATAAGGTATTCTTCTTCTTCAATCTTCTTGTTAGATAAATCACATTATCTTGTTTGCTTCATGTTGGTTGTGTTGACTGTGTTGATTGTTCTCATTTTTTCAGATTCAACTTCAGTGGACCATACTTTGGCTATGGGACATATTGTTTGTTACATATGCTAACAATGTATCGTATTTTTTTACAGTACCACTTAGGGTTTTGTTTCAACTTTTGCTAGTTTTGTTTTGAATAACAACTAATTTTCCTTTATTTGAAATAGCTGAAGTTGTAAAATAAAGATGATACATGGTAATGATGATGGTGGTAGAAAGCGTATAGTATGAGTTTATAAGGTGTGTATATATATATATGTATATTGTTTGTTTCACTGTCCTTTTGATATTGTATTTGAAATTTAGTTTATTATATACTATGTATAATGTTTGTTTCACTATCATTTTTATTGAAAAAGCAATAATTTAATTTGACATAGAACCCTATAATCTGAAAATTAAGATGTATTTGAAAACTAACCTAAATCGATCAATATTTTCTGAATTGCTTCCATCTTATTTTAGTTTAGCATTTTTATGTTCCTTTAACTCATAATATATGGTTGAATGATTTGTTTGCTTCAATTAATCTATATCTACATTTCTATTTTAACTCATCCTCGTCACTTATCACGATAAGTCATCATAACAATCTCCATGATAAGCGGCAAGATGATGAGGTACTATAATGAAAGATATACATATATTGAAGGAAACATATCATCAAACATTTTTGTGTTAAATAACATAAAATATGCTGAATGAGTTTGATGCAATTCAGAAAACAATGGTCTGTTTATGTTGGTTTTTAAGAATAGTTTAATTTTTAGATTATATAGTTTACCAATTTAAATGGTTGTATTTCTTTAATTGGTGTATGGTTAAACTGGCAATATATATTTGCTTATAATAAACTAAAAGGAACATTCCACCAAGGTTGAATCTCATAACCATTATGATATTCTATATATATATATATATATATATATATATATATATATATATATATATATATATTACAATGATTAATAAACATAACCTTTGTAATATAACACACGCTTTCCAAAATACAACAACGGTCCCATGACCGTGATTATAAGTATCATACTCACGAAAACACTTTACATAACAACGCCCTTGCCCGCGTCATTATATGTCATTCCCAACCATTGTTAAATGGATTTTTTGTAATAGTGGTGACACAAAAGTTATGGGTCTGATTGGTTGGATCTGTCTCTGGTATTCCTCATTTCGATAAGGATTACCTCTCTGATCAAACACGAACCTTGGGACATGAGACCCTTCAGCAGCTAAGGCTTCCTTTTTTCCCGCTTCATACCTCTCAGTTGCCTTCTCTTCGAACATAATGTTGCATCTTGGGCATAATATAGCCCTTGATCCGCCCACTTGGCATTTTTCTTGGAACTCATTCAAACTTTCTTCAGCCTTAGGGTAGATTGCCTCCAGTTCTTCCTCAGCCTTTTTGTTGTTACCTTAAGTAGTTTCGACCATCATGCATTCCACGTTTTCGACATAGGGCATATTGGGGAAACCCTCAGTAGCCTTCAACATCATGCATTCGTTCAACTCATAATACAATGCCTCTTTGACCTTTTTGGGGTCTGTGTCGCCCTGCATCTTCGGCTTCTCGCCAAATTTAAGCATGTCATCCTTCTGAGCTTTCTGTACCAAATCTCTGAAAAGAACACATTCAAATGTTTTATGACCAAGGAAATTATAAAATTTGCAAAATCCCCTCTTTTTCGTTTGCTCTAAAGGGAGGGTCTTTTAAACCAGATGGAACTAATATTTGACCATCTTTTACTAGTAAATCAAATATTTCATCACATTTAGATATATCAAAAGAATACGTCTTTGTGATATATTTTTCGGACTTCCCTGTTTCGACTAGGTTATTTCCATTTGGTGGTTTCAACACTTTACATTTGTAAGGAGGCCCTGGCTTGAGTTCAACCACGTGAACCTCAATTTTGTCGACGAGTTCCCCATCGTCCAAAGAGAACTTGTCAGTCGCTAAGTACGCAACTTTCTTATGATATCGACTAGTCTTCGATTTCTCAGCTTTCAACTTATCGAACTCTATCAGCTAGTTGGGCCATATCTTTGAGATATTGGGTATCCAACTTCTTTTTGATCGAATAGTCAAACCCGCCCGCAGCTATTTCGACTAGCTCATGTTTAGGGACTTGAGTAAATCATCCAGATTTCAGAAGTCTGAACCTATTGAGATACTCTTCGACTAATTCACTCGTTTTTTGTTTCATACTAGCCAATTCCTTTAGGCTAATCTTAGACTTCCCCATGTAGAACTTCTTGTGGAACAAGCTTTGTAATTGAGTCCAAATGTGGATATACTGAGGGGGTAGTGTTGTGAACCAAGTAAACATATTTTTTGTGAGGGAACTAGGAAAATATTTTAGTTTTAAGTCCTCATTATTCGTTGTGTCCCCAGCTCCCGTCTGGCATCATACCACATGTTCGACTGTGGACTCTTCGATCTCACCAGCGAATTTGGTGAACTTTGGAACTTTCCACCCTCTGGCTAGTTCTGTTTGCAACACATAATTGGGTAACGAGGATGTATAGGTTGGTCTTCAGAGACCTGAGTTGACTTCATTTCGAACCATAATCCTTTTGACCATAGCTTCCAGGTTTGGCTCTACGGCTATGGCATACTAACGGACCCGCCCCATCACATCTTCAAGGTTTTGATGTCGATGTAACATCATGATAGGAGGTCTTTTGGCCACCTTGGGGTTTTTTGACGTGGGGCCGTTGGTGCCCCAAAAAAATCCCTATTCGAGTCATTTGATTTGCCAACTGTTGGTAACTCTGCGTCGAGATTTGTATCAAAGTTCTCAAAATGGTTCCCATATGTTAAGTCTACATGTGGACCATTTCATGGTTACTTTCGTCCATCTGCTAACGGCCACCAAGTTTGGAGTAAACATTGGTATGGATTGAGACAAAAAGTTATATTTGTTTGGTCAACCGTATTGGTTCGTCAAAAACCCTAGACCCTAGCCCCTGGTATCGGGAAAAAGCTCCTGACGAGTTGTCTCCATGCATCGAGCCATAGTGATTGAAACTTGGCATGAATTCGGGCGACATGCCCAATGTTCTAGAAAAGGGTATGGTGAAACTGGGCACTTGTGGCCCCGTAGTTCCACCTACAGTCGCCTGATCGGTTCAGGTCGAAATGGAGTTGTGGATGATCCACTCATAGCAGTCGGTACTGCTGTTGTAATAGTTTTAGTTGTGTTCGTAAAAACTAGAATTATTTCCGAAGAAGGTTCTTCGTTTGGACCGGGCGTGCCAATTTGATCGCACGTGGATTTTCCGCGAACAGCCGCTGGCCTCCTGTCGAAAAGGTTTACATGTGGGACCGGCTAAACGAGTCCCAGGACTGCTCTGTCTTGTTAAGTATATGGTGGACTTTTATAGTGTTAGATGATAAGGCTTTTTTTGGGATTAGTTTGTTTTTATGCAAACGCTTGCGGAATGCTTAGTTGATTTGGAATAAAACAAGTAAATGAAAAAAAAACAAAGGAAAAAATAAAATAAAATAGAAAAAAAAAGCAAAGGACAAGTATTAAAATTGCTTAAAATTGAAATAACTTGAAAGGACAAATGTTTGGAAGCTATCATATATTTTGCGTAGGGGGTTAACTCGTTTCTCTTAACGCTTGGTACTTTGAGTGTGTCCCTTTTACAATGTAAGGAAATGCGACCCTTAATTTTGAAAATGAAATCTACTTAAATAGACATAAAAAGTAACTGTCTAACCCTTTCCAACGAATCTGATGATGACACATGTCACCCCACTACTATGGTAACTGCCCACTACGTCGCTCCACTTCCTTGGACATTTTCTTCATGGAATTATGCATGTTGCATCGAAAGCCTTCGACAAAGTGGCTTTTCTAGACAACATCAAAGTACTTTGACGCCTATCTTCATTGGATTGGATTTTTCCTCACTTTCTTCTTCCTGTCGACAAGTCGACATGTTTCCTCTTTCTTGGTTGGGTCGAAAAATCCCTCTTTGAAGATTGTGTGGATTCACTCTAAAATGTAAAACCATTATTAGCCTGGTCAAAATCTTCAGCTAATAGCCATACAAAACAGGTGGCTTTTTGATTAAGCCTTCATCCTTAGTGTTATGTATTTGAAGAGAAAATATCTTCCCTAGAGCTCACCCAAAAAAAATAGGGTGCCTTCTCTGATGCTAATTGAAATTTTGTTCCTGAGGGGACAAATGTTGGACACGATGTTGGGACAATCGGACCAACTTCTTAAACCAATATGACATCAACATAACAACAATAATAACATAATGTAGAAAGTAATAAAATAACATATGATATTAGTAACCTATTTCGGTGTAAACAACACCTAGGTCTGGATGGAACTCTACCCAAGAAAGGATATTCGTTGCTTTGAATTAGTATAATTAGTCTTATATGAACACCAACCACATGATGTTTAATGCATATTTCTAATCCTAATGAATTTATATTGAGGACTCCCCTTAAATATTAGAACCTTTTTTATTTTATCTCAATCACTAATGAAAAGTGATTAACTTCAATAACAACTATATTTAATGGTGAATTTACAACTCAATAAAGACAAGCCAACAACTGTGCCAAGTGACTGAAGCAATAGTATGGTGTAAACAAATAAGACCCAACACTAATCCTTATAATGTAAGTGATATCATTAGTATGGAATATAAGTAACAAAAGACTAAAAAAACCTAGCACAATGAACTTAGTCTGAGCGTACACACTTGTGCACAAACATGATATTTGAGTCTCCGTAAATAGCAATGCATTATGGAATTTTTCCTTTATATTTCTGATTTAATTTCGTCTAGAATGATAGTTGTATCTATTGGATTTGATTGGATCTATAAATATCTCCAACAAAAAATATGATTTATTATTTTTCAAATTCAAATTTAAATCTCCATTTATATATGTTTTGATCTTCAATAGCTATCAAACAAGTCACACAAACATTGCTACAAAACCTGCAACAACAAAAATTGAATCTCAATCAGAACTTTTACACCTAACAACATCCATCATGTCTGCTGACAATGGTCAGATGTTGCACCACACACATGTTGGAACATCGTGTTCCACATGTTGCATCAGAATATCCAATTTAACTCTCTAATTCTAAATCTTCTTTGTAGAGTAAATCCTTGATTAAATCTGAACTAGAACTACAATAACATCTATATGTTATCAGAGACCAAATATTGTAGAACACATGTTGGAACATTGTGTTCCACATGTGTTCCTTATGCATCAGAAACAAATTGAACGTACTCCATGTTTTTTTTTTTGTTTCATAATGCAATCAATCCAAAAGGAACAACATTCTCTTTTGTCAACCAGGCAAGAAGTTTACAAATGCCTCATTTATCATGTATACTTTTGTCTGCCTAAATATCATAAGGAAATCTCTAAAAACAATTGTGCTAATATTTGAAACCTAGAAGCTCCTTACAATGTACTACATGTTCTCCAAAGATATTCAAGCACACCATACCCAAATAAGGAAAATGACATCAATAAAAAAATCATGGAATTATGAGGAAATAACTAAGGATAATGTGGTACTACTAGTGACATATGCCAGTCTAACCCTTCAATAGAAATAACTAGAAGAAAATATTGAGCGGGTGCTTCTTGCAAACACCCAAAATATTTTTTAGGTTGTGGTTGTAACACCCTATTTTTTTTTTAAATTAAGTATTTTATTGAAATTTATATGTTTATATGATTTATAGATGTGTTGTGTGTATTTTTGAGGGGTTATTTGAGGTAGATAGAATTTATTTGAATTATCACTATTTTTTATTAATTTAAAATAAGGTTAATAACCATTTACCCCCTCCCATATAGGCTCCTTTTTATAAAAAAAACCTGTAATTTTTTTATTGCATGAATTCCCCTAACATTTGAAGATTCTCACATTTTTTACCTTGTAAAATTGTTTATTTTTTTTGTAAAACTAGCCTTGTCATACGAAGATTCTATTATTTTGGACCCTGTAAAATTATTTATTTTGTAAAACTAACCTTGCCATTTTCATACAGGGTTAGTTTTACAAAAAATACTATTTTACAGGGTCCAAAAAAAATATTTTTCATATGGTAAGGTTAGCCTTACAAAAACCAAATTTACAGGGTCGGAAATGAGAGAATCTTCAAATGTTAGGAAAATTCATGCAAAAAAAAATTATGGGTGGTGGGGGGGGGGGGGTTGTCAAAATTTACTTTAAAGTGTTCTCATATTCTCCTATTTGACTCCCACTTGGGATTGACAAATAAAGGATAGATAAAAGAAACTTCAAGGAGCTTCTAGTCTATTTTTTCTTGCGCTTCATTCCCTTAAGTGGGATATATACCCCGTGCAAGCTCGGAATTTGAGGATTTCTCCTGAGACAATTATCATTGCCTTTTGATTTGGCACAAACACATTGTTCAAGCAGTTACTTTGTTCCACGGTTGAAGCGTTAGATACTGAGACTTTTTTCCTTATAATTCTAAGTGTAATTAAATTTCCAGCTATCCTTCCATATGCCAAATAAGGAAAATGATATCAATAAAAAATCATAGAATTATGGGGAAATAACTAAGGTAATAGGGTACTTTTCTAGTGACATATGTCAGTTTAACCCTTCAATAGAAATAACTATAAGAAAATATTGAGCACATGCTTCTTGCAAAACCCAAAATATTTTCTAGATTGTGGTTGTAACACCCTATTTTTTAAATTATATATTTTATTGAAATTTATATGTTTATATGATTTATAGATGTGTTGTGTGTATTTTTGAGGGGTTATTTGAGGTAGGGTATAATTTATATGAATTATCGTTATTTTTATTAATTAAAAATAAGGTAAATATCCATTTACCCCCTCCCATATAGGCTCCTTTTGAAAAATCTCTGTAATTTTTTTGCATGGATTCCCCTAACATTTGAATATTCTCACATTTTTACCCTATAATTGTTTTTTGTAAAACTAATCTCGTTATACAAAGATTCTGTTATTTTGGACCCTATAAAATTATTTATTTTGTAAAACTAATCTTGCCATTTTCATACAGGGTTAGTTTTACAAAAAAAAAAAAATTTTACAGGGTCCAAACAAAAATATTTTTCATATGGTAAGTTTAGCATTACATAAGACAAATTTACAGGGTCGAAAATGTGAGAATCTTCAAATGTTAGGGGAATTAATGCAAAAATAATTATGAGGGATTTTCAAATAGTGCCTGTATGGCAGGGGGTAAATGACTATTAACCCTTAAAAATAATAGAAAAATGAGTAAAATATGAAATAGTGAGATATGAGGGGTAAAAATAGAATAAAGAGGAAATTAGTGTGGTAAGGATTAAAAGCCCAAAAGGTGAGGAGAAACATAGAAATATTAGTAATTGAAATTAGGTTTTTGTTTAAAAGATAATAAAGAGAAAAGGTTGGGGGAGGAAATCAGAGTACATGAAATTGGTGCAAGAAGGTAAATAATGGAAAATCTAGGAGAGCACAAGTTCGATAACTCCATAAACAAAGCTTGGATTTTGCTGGAAAATACAGGTAAGGGGGATTATTTGATTGCAACTTTATGAGTCTATCAGATTACCTAACTGCAAGTATACAATCTATCGCGTAGTTTTAAAAGATATCAAACCAACAAGGACTAATAATCAATCAATTGCTATTTATTGATATCATATAAAGCTAAGACTAATGATTACTTAATTTGAGCGGAATTAAAAATAAAACTAAAATAGGGATTAAGAAATATATTAGAGATGAGAGAGGCCGAAACGTGGCTTCCATGTACCTCATGGACTCAATAATGCATTGACGTTGGTTTAACATTAAAATGCTTTTTGGAGAAAATACCAGTTTAAAAACTCTATCTCACACTCTCGTGCTATTGATTAAAGTTACACTCTCTAACCATGAGATTTTGCTCTCGCTCGTCCATTCTAATCAAGGAGTATTTTTTGAAAACTAAATAAGTTTTAATTGATGCCTAAAATGCTCTCACTATATTTAGGATCAATGTCCAATTTTCACTGTCTGGTTCAATCCTCACACTCTCGCGCTATTGGCTCGAACCTTTATTGATTTTTACTCTCGTGAAAAACCATTTGAATTAAAATTGAAAATTAAAGCCAGAAGGATAATTTATGAAAAGTTAATGCCACTTTTATTACCGAGTCCCGTCGAGATGAAGGTCCTCACATACCAGAATCAAAGAGGTTTAGAAGCACATGGTTTGAAACTTAAACAAATTAAACATAGCAATTGAAATTAAAGACAACATGATAATCAAATAAAAAAGCGACAAATAAGCATATAAAGCAATACTATAAAACCCGTAAAACTTGAATTAAACTGCGAAAAACTTCGAATAATACGAATGGAAATAAAAAGCTTCAACAATGGCGACAAGATTACGATCCAAGAGTAACAACGATAGAAACTTAAAACTAATTATGTGATAACCTTTCAATGTAAGAGATTATCACTTTGAATGTTAAATATCTGCTTAAAACTAAAACGACAATGCTTCCGGGCACAAACTTGGATAGCTAAAACTATGAAAAACTAGTTTTATATAGTGGTCCAATGTTGTAGAATTGCTTTAAAACCTATAGAATTCGTTTGAGAGAAAGTAGGGAAGTGGATGAGAATGAGTCCAAGCTATTTTCCATATTTTTTTGAATTTTCACATCCATGGCGAACATCATGGGTTTAAGTTGAAGGAGACGTGGCTAAGGCACATGACGAACTCCATGCACCATAAACTTGCAAATTCTGCATTTTTCTTCCTTTTCTTGTTTTTTTTTCAATTTCTTCGCATGGACACCCTGTAGCAATCGGATTCGTGTGGCACGACTCACTACCATATTAGGTGCTAATTTCTTATTTATATATTTTATTATGTGATGCTCAAAAGGAAGGGGAAAGATATCCCAATCAAACCCTCACGTTGCAAATGTTTTTCCATTACAAATGCAAAGATATTCTAGTGTAAGGAGGTTTTTTATACCTAGGGAAGCTATTCACACCCTAGATATATGTATTACTCTACGGGTATCCTTTTCTATCATTTTTATTGCTTAATGTATGTATCATTGTTTTTCAGCTATCTATCTGTCCTAAATGTTTGTCTGCTTATGAAATGGGAGTGAGAACTGTAAGATGTTTTTGAGGTTTTTTGTTGTTTTGGAGAGAAATGTGGTTTTGAAAAGGTTTGCTCACTAATATCTTACGATATTATGCCTACGTATCCCCAAAAATAGAATTAGGAAATCATAGCGATTCATAGTTCCTCCTAAATCTATGGGAGGATATTTGAGTGTTGTTTAAAGCCCAAGATTGAAGCTAAAAGGGTATTTCTATCTTTATCAAAGCCCAAGATTGAAGCTAAAAGTTTGATTTGTGTCTTGATCAAATCCCAATATTGAAGCTAAAAGTTTGACTGAGAGTTGACAATTTTGTCAGCTGATTGGGAGATATCTCACATATTTATCACAAACATTGAAGAATGAAATCATAAGGAAAGAAACTTTGAACTTGGATGTTAAATATCCAACAATGCCACATATTTCCTTATAAAACTAGTACTATGAAGGAAGAAGCTTTTAACTTGGATGTTAAATATCCAGAGCAATGCCACATCCTTCTTCATGAGTAAATGTAAGAAGCTTTAAACTTGGATGTTAAAATATCCAAGCCATGCCACCTCTTCCCTGGAATGATTTGTTTTGAATGTTTGATTTTGAATTGTGGTATATAGAAACGATGTCCTCCTATAGAGATGACTTGATGTCTCATATGTGGGGAAAATTTATTTGAGTGCCTTGATCAAAGCCCAAGGTTGAAGTTGAAAGGGTTGAAAATGACTCATTAGGGAGTTTATATGTGTCTAGTACAAAGCCCAAGATTGAGGCTGATTGCTTGGATATGTTTTATATGAAGCCTAAGAAGAGGCTATCTTATTGGGGGAAATCATTGTACAAAGCCAATTAGGAGGTTGATCCAACTGGGGAATTTCCTTGTATAAAGTTAACTGCTTAGAGGATTTCCTTGGAGGGAACTGGCTCTAGCTAAGGTTTAGAGGAGACAATTTAAACATTTGAACGATTGTGATTGTGTTTTAAATTCATGGGGATTGATGTTTATTCTAAACTTCTTATGCTTTTAAGAAGTCTGAGGGTCCTTGTATGAGGCTCTAAAGGAAGTTGGGGATGAGAATTTCCAAGTCTCTTTGTATGAAGCCCAAGAGGAAGTTGGTTCTTAGTCGGGGACCAACTATTGATTGATTTTGGTTCTAATACTTCCTATGCTTTTAAGAAGCCTGGGGGTCCTTGTACAAACCCCAAGAGGAGGATGACTCTTCAAGGGATTTAGAAGGTAGATGAGCTCTAAGCTAGATAGAGATTGAATATCCTATAGGTTTTGATTCTTCTGAGGATTTATGTTGATGGATGACTAAGATCTATCTTATGCTTCTAGGAAGCCTATGGGTCCTTGTACAAAGCCTAAAAGGAGGTTGGGGAAATTCTAGGAAGCTTGTGTGTCCTTGTACAAAGCCTAGGAGGAGGTTGAGGGGTAGAATGTCCAAGTCTTAAAAACGTCCAAGAGGAGTTTCACCGGGAATAATGCCTCTCTAGTTTGAACAATTTTAAATAAGTTTAAGAAAGGTTTCACGGGGAATTATTCCTTTCTCTGGGGAGAAACTTCTTGTTATTAACCTTGTTGTTTTCTAAGTAGTAATTGAAAAAGACATCCTATTGTCTAGTCTAAACTAAGGATTACTAAGTTTCTAAATGTCAAGAGAAACTTAATCTAAGCAAGTAATGAAAAATATTGAAATTGAAAGTTGTTTGGTCTTACTCAGATGGAGGCCAAGTGTGAATGTTTGAATTGATTAATTGAGATTTGATTGTATGACTTTCATGTGAGAAATTGAAGAATGTTTTGAAAAAAAGGTGTTGAGTCTTACTCAGATGTAAGCCCAAGATTAGTTGATTTAAAGATTATTTAGTTGAGGCTTATACTCAGGGAAAGGCCCAAATAAGATTGAAAAGGGTTTAAAACAAGTTTGAAAACATTTATTGAAAGATTTGAAATGAAGTTTTGAAAAAGAGTTTGGGGCTTATAGCTCTTAGGAAAGGCCCAACTAGTCTAAGAGCAGTTTCACTAGGAATAATGCTCCTCTTAGTATCAGTGTATTTTCAAAAAGAAGGATAATGATTTTTATTTAAAATAAAGTTGATGTACAAAAAGATGGGGGTTATACTCAAGAAGAGGCCCATATGAAAACAATGATCGCACCGTTATTTTGAAAAACGTTAAGGGACTTATACTACAACAGAGGTCCAAAATTATTTATGTACAAAAATGGGGGCTGGGTTTATACTCAAGGGAGAGACTAAAATGTTTTTGAAATGAAGTTTTGAAAGATTGAATCAAGGTAAAACCCTAATTCCATTTTTAAAGATATTTTTCAAAGAAAATCAATTTAAAATGATGAAAATGGCAAATGAAATCACTAAACATGTTATGAACAATGGTTTAGGATTTAGACAAAGACATAATATTCACACAAATATTTGTGATTCAATAGGTTTAAGAAAGATCAAGAAGAAAACATTTTAAAAGCATTAAAAAACACTTAAAAGTAATATTCTTCTACCTAATAAAAATATATCAAATAAATATTTTTTTTAATGATTTTTTGTGGATTAAAAGAAAAGAGTATTTAAATGATACGCATGAAAAAATTAGGGTTAAAAACAATTAATTTGTTAGGAGAAAATAATATTGAAGTTAATAAAAAGGAAAATATAAAAAAAAAACAAGTTGTAGAAAAATTGTCAAGGGTGGGAATTAAACCCACACCCTCTAGGCCACAACTAAGCAAAACAAGCCTTAACCAGCTGAGCCAGCGTGTGCTGGTGATAACTATGTGAAACCAAATGATAATATATTGAGAATGTGTGGTAAATTCAAATTTTCACGCACAGAGCTTCATCTTCAACCTCCAACTCGCAATTTGCAAAAGCCATCGTATCTCATGGAATACGCAATGAAATTGAAAGATGTAAACATGTATTTTGTTTGTTTTTTGACAAGGAACATGATGATGGCATTTAATTTCATTTATTTTTAGTGTGTGATGAGTTACTAAGTAGAAACAAGGAAGAACCCTAATTTTGCCAAAACTATATGATATCGTATATGCACATGATAAACAACAATTGTTTGAGGGTTATTACTCTATGTATATTCAGAAACATGTTGGTAACTTAAAATGACATTTATGATGTATATAATATGGAGTTTGAAGAGTCTAGGATTACCTATGCAAGAAGAAATTGAATTCTTTGATGGAGGTGTTATAGATGCAATGTGATTATCTGGATAACTCCTTTATTCCTCAAGGAATGTGCTGAGATGCTTGGAATTGACTGAATCCTTCTGAGATGAGTAGCTCTACTCCAACTGCATATATGATCTAGTGGACATGGAGGATTTTGATCCTAGTGTTACATAAGTGTTTGGATTATATATATCACTTCTATATGATATATGTTAGGTGTATTGATGGTTGGTTTGAGTGGAAATGGACTGGTTTGAGATTTCTCAATTTTCACTCTTTGAAAATTTTGAATTTGCAAGGAAGAGGATTTATGAGAAAATAAGCATTGGAAATGTTTTAATGCATCTCAATTGATCATAGGTAACCTATATTTATAAGAATATGTTTTGGTTTTGGATGAATAGTGTTGGATGAGGGAGCATGCTATTGTCCAATGGATC